>CAUYRB010012001.1:0-18090 GCA_963574695.1 Propithecus perrieri | reverse complement strand
GCACTTATGTGTTGATCAGTTAATACCAATTTGATGGTGAGTACATGTGGTGCTTGTCTTTCCATTCTTGGGATATCTCACTTAGTGGAATGGGTTCCAGCTCTATCCAGGAGTATACAAGAGGTGCTGTATCACCATTGTTTCTTAAAGCTGAATAGTACTCCATGGTATACATATACCACATTTTATTAATCCAGGGGGGAGGGGGAAGGGGAAGGAGGGAGGAGGGGACGGGTATTTGTACACACAAAGAGTGCAATGCGCACCACCCAAAGGATGGACGTATTTGAAACTCGGACTTGGGGGGGGCAAGGGCAACATACGTAACCTAAACATCTGTACCCCCATAATATGCTGAAATAAAAAAAAAGAAAAAAAGAAAAAAATACATCTAATTCAGTATGAAAGCTCTGCCTCTCCCAGGACATCTGTCCGTGGGTTTTTTGTGTGTTTTTTTTTGTACAAAATATCCCCAAATCAAAACAAAATACACGCGTGCACAATACACGCACACATATGCACATACGCACGATAACAAATTTTCTGTGACAATTACAAAAAAAAAATCCTAGTGCAAATATAAAGCTCTGTAAACCTGGTCCTCTGAGAATCTAAGGTTAGTAAACAGCGGGAAAGCGGCCGGCCCCGACGACCGGAGCGAGCTCACATCAGTCTCCACCACCACGCGCGCGGGCTTCGTGAGAGCGCCACGGCCCAGCGGTTGGGCTCCCTCGGGGTCATCAGGTACTGGACTCTCACGAGGAACGGCCTCTCCGGCTGGTAGAGGCAGATGACGATGACCAAGGGGATACACAACGTGGAGGACAGGGCCGGAGCCCAGCCCAGCCCGATGGCCCAGGTGGGGTACACGCAGGACTTGTCGTGGGTCGGGGGCACGTACTTGACGAGGGAGAAGATGAAGCAACCAACGCGGAGAACGGGCGTGATCACGGCCCAGCTGTACTTGATCCAGGGCCCGGGCCGGTAGCCGATCATGTCCTCCATACCGTCGTAAAAGTTGTCACCGCCCTGTATTCAGGCAATAACAAAACATCCAAAGAATGCAACCCACAAAAGGCAAACACCGCTAGCTGCACAGTAGTCAAAGAGCTGGAAGACATACATGCCACCCTCCGTCACCATCGGCAACCCCAGCAGGTAGCTGATGCTGCACATGACGGCGATGAAGGTTTCCCGATGATAACCCTTCGTTAGGACGGACGGTAAAGGTCCACCAAGGACGTGATCTGTCTTTCGACTTCAACAAACTGGCTGTCCAGTCCGAGCAAGAGAAGCATGATAAAGAAAAGAATAGACCAAAACGTGGGCAGCGGCATCATCGTCACAGCGTTGGGGTAGGTGATGAAGGCCAAGCCAGGACCTGACTCGGCCACATCTGCAATGTCCAGCCCTTGCTCTTGTGCCATGAAGCCCAGGATGGAAAAAACTGCGAAGTCAGACACAAAACTGGTACCACTGTTCAGGCATCCCAGCAGCAAACAGACCCTGTACGAGTTGTACTAGTACTTGTAGCTCCCCAGCGAGGTCATGGCGCCCGGGCAGACGGCATAGGAGAAGAAGATCTGTGTCCCGGCGTCGATCCACACCTGCCGGTCCTCCAGGCGGGTGATGTCAGGGTACAGGTAGAACTCGATGCCTGCGCCGGCACCGGGCAGCGTCGGCCCGCGGATCAGCAGCGCCAGGAGCGTGGCGAACGGGAACGTGGCCGTGAAGTAGACAACCTTCCCCGGGGACCTGACGCCCTTCCAGATGCAGAAGAAACAGATCAGCCAGACCAAAAGCAGGCAGAGAGCGAGGTCCCATTTCAGAGCGCCCAGGTGATCGATGCCGGGGGACAAGGTCAGAGCGTGGCGCTCCCAGAACTCGATGACGGGGGAGGCGAAGTTGCTGGTGCTGACGGCGATCCACACGCTCTTGTTCTTGCGCAGGGTGTCCTCCACGCGGTAGGGCGTGTTCCAGCTGTGGCTGCAGCGCGCCCAGGGCTGGTCCTCCTAGAGGGACCGGAACAGGTAGCACATGGCCCAGGCCAGGATGACGATGCAGTGGACGTTTAGGAGGGACACGATCACGATGGAGGCGTAGCCGATGCCAGAGAACAAGGGGCAGATTTTCTCCCCGCAGGTGATGCCCCCTCCAGAGGTGTACTGGCCGATGATTATCTCCAGGAAAAACACCGGCAGGCCGCTCCCGAACAGGAAAATGAAATGGGGTGTGAGAAACGCACCTCCACCGTTTTTGTAGCAGAGGTGCGGGAAGCGCCAGACGTTGCCCAATCCCACGAAGCCGCCAGCCACGGAGAGCACAAAGTCAGTCTTGCTGGACCACTTCTCCCTCTGTGGCGGTTTCCCCTCAGCCTCATCCTCGGGCTCAATACATACTGTCATCTTTTTTTCCTTAAGCTGGGTTGATTCACTTTCCTGGTTAGAACAACTGCCATTCGAGACACCAAAGACATGAGTTTGATCCCATCAAGGGCCAGGGGTTGTGCTACAGAGAAGAAAACAGAAACAATTCCAAGGTCATGTATGGGAACCTCACTTAACCAGCTGTACAAAGATTCTTCCCCACTCCTAGAAAAATCATTCACAGCACAAATCCTCTCAATATGGTCAGGAGCATTGTTGTTTTATTCATCTTTTCATTTAACAAATATTTATTATCTACTATGTACCGAGCATCGTGCTGGGTAATGAAAGAGATCTAAAAAACCACAAAACACACAAAAAAGCCCCAAACAGTATATAACATAATACACGTCTCCTTTATACAAAGGCAGTATTAATAATAATAGTTACTATTGGTATAATGGTTTATAGTTCCTGACACACTTTCATTCACATTAACTTATTTGGTTCTTAAAATACCCCCACCATTTGGCTTTTTTATAGGTGAGGAACTGAAGTTCAGAAATAATAATTTGCCTAAATCATGGCAAAAAGGGGTACTACTGGGACTTGAAGCTAGTCTTTTGATTTTAATTCTTAAACTCTTTCCACTACACTGTACAACTATAAAGAAAATGCTTCATATTTTATACCATTTGAAGCTCTTTTCCTCTGAAAACATTTTAGTATCAGAGATCTGTGAAATTTAGATCAAAGATTTGAATTCAAGTGCTGTGTGATTATTTACTTAGTAAATAAAGTTTAGAAATAAAGAAGTGTTCTACTAACCATGGAATAAAAACCTGTAAAGTGCTAAGAGGAAAATGCCACCTTGGTTTATTGTTGTTTTATTGCTTGCTTATAAATAACACAAATGCTCTTTTCAATAGCATTCTTTTTTAAAGTGAGAATGCAAATTTCTTCTGGTGAAGAGAAAGGTATTTTCCAGATCTCATTTCTTTACTTCGTATACCTAAATATCTCTCATTTCTCTCATTTTTTCCCCTGGATTTCTGTGTTTTGTTCCATATGGTATGCTCATCACCCTGCAGACTGCCTGGCATATAGAGGTTTCTCATTTATTTGCTGAATGGATGGAAAAACTGAAAGTAAACAGTGGCCCATTTATTGGCCTCACTTGTTCCAGCCCAAGCCAGCCGTCTGTCTCATTCCAGAGGATATCTCGATTTTAAAATCAGAACTTACTTCAAACTCTATCTACTAAACAAATCTGTCCCTAACTTTCCCTAATAGTATATGGCTCATTGCCACACAATGTAGCACCTGTCTTTGGGTTTTCTTGCATTGCTCTCTGGTTGTTTCGTGTGGGCAAGTCATGTTTCCCAACCAGAGTATCAGATCTAAGAGGACAGTGCCTGTCATCAAATAATATCAGTTTACTTGCCTCTCACAACATGTCTATTTAAATCTGTAAATTCTGTGTGGTCACACCTTTCTGTGGCAGCACATTCCAGTAAATTCCCATCCACAGGCACTTGAGCTTGAGCAGGGAGGTGGAGATGCTATCTTTTGGGGGTGCCGCGCCAGGTGAAATCATCCTGTTTCAATGTGGGCATTCAAAGCCAACAAAGAGGCCGTGTCGCTTTATTCCTGGAGGCTGCTGATTGCCCATTTTAGTGATCTGAGTCCATCATCTCTTTTTTAGCTGGTCACAAAGGGCCAGTTGTAAACAACCACTGTCCAAATTGGATCATATTACCCAGGAGATGAGCAAACACCAGGTAAAGTCTCAGTGAGAGTCTGGAAAGCTTAAAACCTGCAATGTAAATCAGGAGCAAAGACCATAAAAAAGTAGGTTGATTTCCTCTTACTTAGCATTCAGTGGATTGAATCATTTAAATACGTAGTGAATTTTTTTTTTTTTAAACAAGCTTTCAACATAGAGGTTAATGAGGTTTTTTCCTCCTCTGCTTTCTGTGTGCATAAGCCTACAGTTGGTTACCCATGGGCAATATGTTGCCATCTATATGGTAGAGTTTAAAGTACACTACCAAGTCCCCAGACTTTTTCCCTGCTGGCCTACTGTAGTACAATCTTTAGAATCATTTATTTTGGATAAGGCATTGTTTCTAGAAAATTTTTATGAAAATGGCTATTACCTGACAGAGACATTAGAAATTACTAACGAAGAATAATTCATTAGGTTGCTTAATTTTTCCTCAGCATTGGTACCACCACTCCTCTCTCTCCCCCCAATAGAATGAGGGAAGAAAGGGAAAAACTCATCTCAATCTGGGGTACAAAATTCTAAAATGATTTTTATTCAGCCTATAATTAAAGTTAGAATCAATAAAAATTTAGAAACATCCAAAAGGAAAATTTAGATCTTGTGGTGAGAATATTTTAAATATTAATTTTCCCCTTCCTATGTTAGTGTTATAATTCTCAACAGGAAATGATTCATAATTCCTTCTAAGCCTTTACGTATGGTTATAAGAAGGTGGAAATACTTCTGCTTTCCACAAGGATTGGAGACTTAGAGATCCGAGTCAATCCTAAGAGACCAGAAATCCAGGCCAAGTTGGAGCTCCCAGCTCAGGGATGGAGGAGCCACACAGCCTATCCCTAGCAAGGGATGTGCGAGTTCTCTCTTTCCTGCCTCTAAGTGTCCTTTTTAAATCTCAGGAACTGTTTAAAATCTCAAATTCAACAGGTGATGAAAGCATCTCTGCAAATAAGCCCCTAGGGTGAAAGAGAAAGAGTGTGTGCATGTGCCCTCAAGTGCAGGCAAAGGAAGTCTCCCACAGACTAAGTGAGATTAAACCTCACAGTGCAAATGAATTATGCTGCAAAAAAGATTGTGCCTGTAGCTTTCACTTAGGTTTCATACCTGCTTTTTTAAATGAAGGCAATTTTTTGAGACGAAAGGTGCGAGAATCAAAAGTCTGAAGAAACCAGAAGTACACTGTTTTCATTTCATTTTGTTTTTTGTGGGGTGACGGAGAAGAGAGAAGGGGCGGAACCCTACTTCCACGTTCTCAGTCACTGTGCCAGCAGGTTGGTCTGATGTTGGAGGTATAGGTTCACTTGGTTTTGGGGCTGAGCAGCACATACGAATCTACTGGTCCATGGCTCCTCTATCGAATCCTCCAAAACCCTTCTACAGCTGCTCTTGCCTTCAGGGGGTGGGCCTTTATTTCCTATGTCCACTGTGGAGACTTTAAATTCTGAGCTCTAGCCTTTTGGCTCCATGAAGTGATCACATGACTTTCAGCAAGGCTTGCAGGGACTCTAAGTCACTCTTCTCTTCACACTAACACAAAAATTATCCTTCAAAGGCATAACTCAAATGTCTATGCTGGACCACAACCATCTCTCACCTTTGTGCATTCTGACTGCCATTAGAGTTGCATGCTCTGAAATTATTCATTCTATGTTAATCACATCTCTCTAAATAGACAGGTCTAACTGTGCAGGGTCCATGCTATATTTTTTCTGCAGTATTTTCTATGATAAAAATATGTATTGATTGGTAGATGATATTGGTGATTTTATTATCTAGGGAGTAATTATTCAGAATGAGGATAACACATTTGGATTTCTTGCTTTTTCTTTTTCCCCTACCACGTTACCTATTTCATAGCTCCAAGCCTTCCCCCAAGTCAATGGGAAAGACATAGAAAAGACAGTCTCATCTCTTGGTCCACTCTTTGATGAAAGAGAATTTGAGAAACCACTGCCTAGAATGAGATTTTTGAGTTATCTCTGATTTTTCAATTATCCGTGCATTCTCTACTACTATTGGCAAGGGCTCCTGGAGAGAAATTCATGAAAGCTTTACACAAGAACTGACATCATTACAGAGAGGTAAGGGTTGTGTATAACGTAGGGAATTAAATATAAGTACTGCAGCTGTTCAGCTGGGTATAATAATACACGCTTGATGCTACTTATATTCTGATGTCCTAGTATCAACTGCCAAGAATTTTTAAACAAAGGGAGCACTGAATATTTGCATAACTAATCCCAAATTTAGGAACTTGATTTATTTTTGTTAAAAATGGAAAGGAAAAGGGAAAAAAAGCCCCATCAAGACTATATAATTGGTGAAACCAGTTAAATGCTCACTTGCTTTTTTCTCTTTCCTGCCTTTTCTCCTTCCTTCCTTCCTTCCTTCTTTCCTTCCTCCCTCCCTCCCTCCCTCTCTCTCTTTCTTTTCTTTCTCTCTCTCTCTCTCTTTCTCACTCCCTCCCTTCCTTCCTTCCTTCACTGCTAAAAGTGGGAGGGAAGGGAAGGAATAGGAGGAGAGCTGGGAAGAGACATGTGTGTCACAAGTGGGCCAGTTGTTATTCTGCTGGCCTCTGCCCTGATGACAACTAAGAAAATATTCCTAACAGCTTCCACCTCTCCATTTCAATAGCTACCAATATCGCACTATCCTAACACTGGAGTAGCACAGGCCAGTCCACATGCTATAGAAAGTGCTGTAATATAGCTTCTATTTAATATATACATATTTTTTTTAGACAGAGTCTTGATCTGTTGCCCGGGCTAGAGTGCCGTGGCGTCAGCCTAGCTCATAGCAACCTCAGACTCCTGGGCTCAAGCAATCTTTCTGCCTCAGCCTCCCAAGTAGCTGGGACTACAGGCATGTGCCACCATGCCCGGCTAATTTTTTATACATATATATTTTTTTAGTTGTCCAGATTATTTCTTTCTATTTTGTAGTAGAGACGGGGTCTCGCTCTTGCTCAGGCTGGTCTCGAACTCCTGACCTTGAGCAATCCACCTGCCTTGGCCTCCCAGAGTGTTAGGGTTACAGGCGTGAGCCACTGCGCCCGGCCTGCTTCTATTTAATATTTACCAACAGCAGATGATGGAGTACTGTGGGCATAGTTCCCATATGGCACCACATGGCAGAATGGTGCGCTTTGCCAAAATATTGGTGACCTTACACACGGTCACAAAAAAATTAAATAAAGCCAATTTCCAGGGCCCAAAAGAGTTTAATACTATTAATAAAAACAGGGCTTTCTCTTCCAGTTTTTACATCTCACTTACATAATTCTTTCCAAGTCCATTAAGAGACTTTGGAGCCAAGAGGCAAAGTCACAGGGCCTTGCTGTTCTATGCATACCAAGCAGACCACGTACCCACCATGGGATGAAGGGTAAAGTGGCTCCAATTTCTCAATGGAGGCAGTAGGTCTTCTCAGAAACATACCTTCATTGACTTTCAGTGGCAAAGCCAGTTGCTCCATGCCTGTGCCAACTTCTGCCAGAGCCAAGTGTGGGGTACAGGGGACAGAATGGGTTTGGAGGAGGACTATTTATGGCTTTCTGCTTCTCTGATGATTTCCAGATAAACAGTGCAGCCTTCCATGAGATCTGAGGCTGAGAACTAAAAGAGGTTGGCTAACATTGTGACATTGCAGAGTTCCAATTGCTTTTGATGAAAAGCAACAGCATTGAGGTGATCACTACTACGTACAATTGAAAGGTACGAAAAGGATATAATATGCCAAGGGTTACTTTGGTTTAGTTTTTTTGGAGACAATATGGAAAAGGTCAAGGCTTTAGTTTCTAATCTTCATCTTTACCTTCCCTCCAGTACCTCACACCCCACCCCTGTATCTCTAGAATGTTGGTATTTACAAGGTTTTTATATACAGAAACAGCTCCTGTTGGAGGGCCTCAAAAACACAATCTCAGAAAGTCATTCACCAAAACCACAGAGCTCTCCACTAAGGAGAACAGCATCATATTCTTGGAGCAAGAAGAAAGCAAATCTCTCTGCTCATAGGCTATCCCGAGCAAAAGTTATGAAGGTTCATTCCTCTACTGCTGATCAAATGCTTTCCTGGTACAGATAGATTGCCTACCAAATAGAGCAGGCTACTTTATAACGGAAGGATGACTGCCACTGTCTTTAGGCAATGTGGCAACAAAAAAGGGAGGACTTTGTCTGGCAACTCCACAATCCTGAATGGAGCAGCATATTTTATCTGTAAAGGTATTGAAGTGTTGAGTTAGATATTTTTCCTAGGATTTAGAAATTGAGTGCTTAATAACAGGTGTTAGTCACTTCTTGGTTTGATAGCTCAAGATGTTTACCTTGGGCAAGGGAAAACAAATATTTTTAAGACCAATGTAATTAGTTTGCCACAGTACAGAGAAAAATGCTATTCACACAGACTATGACAGAAAACACACCAGATCCTAGTATTTAGCCAGGTGCATTGTGAATACATATTACCAATTATAGGAGGAACGAGGGGACTAATACAGATGACCCAGTGCATGTATCAGTCAGCATATGTGAAAAACTTCCAAATTGCGGTGACCTCACACAATGAAGATTTATTACTTGCTCAAGTCATAGTCTAATGCGAGTTGGTGGGGTAGATGAGGGGTTTCCATATAGACTTCTTATTTCTTCTAGGACCTTAAAGCACATACACCATTGAACCCTCTGAATTCAGCTGACTAACAAAGAAGAAGGAGGACATGGAGAAGGCACAACCACTCTAAACTGCTTCGAGATGGAGGTGACACATGTTGCCACTTCTCAGGTTTGTTGTGAGAAGATGTTCCATGACCCTATCTAATTGCAATTTCCTAATCGTATCCAGGAAAGACAACTAAGTATACACCAAAAGGGACAAGCACATAGGTCATGGTGAGCACGAGCTGTCTGTTACAGTGTACTCGCTGCTTGGCAATAGCAATGCCTTTGTAATCATAGGACAAGCCTTTTTTGATTTTTAAATTATGGGATCTAGCTAGGGCATACTGCCAGCCTTATGCCATGTACTAATCTTTGAAAGAATTGCAGACACAATAGAGGGACTATAAAATTTTCCTTTTGTATCACCTCCCCTCAACATACATTTTAACCCTGAATATTGCAACTGGAGATCAATATTTCAGGGTGACAGTAGGGGATTCACCACCAGTCAGATCTTGTCAAGTGAGCATACACACGGGCCCCTGATCTGAGCCTGGATAGCTGGTTAAGAGGGTTGTAAATTTCAAGGCAGTGCCATTCCCAATTGCAATGGCACCTCGTGTTTCATTTCTAGCTCCTTGTGAGAGTGTCTCCTCCCACTGGCATGGCATTTAGATTGTTTTAGTGGCTCCTAAGATGAGTGTGAGGAGAACAGAAAAACTCCTTTGAATTGTAATCAGTCTGTCTCCAGTCATAATGCTAGCAAAGATGCTTAAACAGCACTCTGTAAAGATGTTAAGAAAATATTTGTAGTGCTTCACACACACCTATAGACAAAAAACAGTTCTTGTTGCTGTAGAAGCAGCAACACTGTACAGCCTTAATTAAAGCATCATCTGACCTGTTTTTTTTTTTTTATGCTACAGTTGCAGAATCCTGCTGAAGAAAAGGATTAATTACAGATGAGCTGTGTGTCATGATAATTAACTATTGCCGCTTCTCTTATTTGCCACATTCTGGTACTTTTTCCGCTTTAGTAGATTTAAGGAATGAGAATTTTTATCACATCCCCTGCCTGCAGTCCCTGATGGATTTGTCACACATAAATTTGCGCGGCATACACAAAATATTGAGCCATCAGCATTTTTTTATCCCTATGCACGTTGGAACGTAGAGCAAAGTGAAGCATGTAGTAAAACAAAAAGTCAAGCACGTAGTAAGGTCCAGGTACAGGGGTGTCAAAGGATCACGAGATCATTCGAAAAAGGATCCCGAAGTGAGGTTGATATAAATTAGATTTGGAAGTATTTACACGTGTTGACAGGAGGCAAATAAATGAAATCCAAATGATCATGATGAGACAGGAAGATCATTTGACTTTGATCTGAACGAGACTTGGGATTTTCCAGTTAATACAAGGCAAACTCATTTATTGCCAAGGTCATATCAGGTTGTACAGTTTCACACAGGATGCAGAACTTCCAAAAGCTTCCATAATCCTAGAAAATGCATAATTTCCTCTACTTAAAAGAATTCTATTAGCATTACCATTTGATTTCCTAAGCAAAGAGGCTAAGAGTGCGCTCATCTCCACCTTGCAGTTCTCATCTGTACTGATTTGTCCTCATCCCAGTAGAAAGGTGTGAGTAGTTAACCAAGATAATAAGTGATGGTTTTCTTTGCCTTTTGGGCTTCTCTTAAGTGCCATCCACTGTGCTGCTGCAGGCAGCTTGGGCCATGGGATACAGCTTCCCTGTGATCACCCCACTTCTGGAATTTCTGAAACTCACCTTCATTCTCCCAGCCCTTTCAATAGTTGTATAAGTATATAATTCTGTGTATTGAATTTCTATCTAATCAAAATACCTAGGGCTTCAGTTTTCCTAATTCAATCCTGATTGATAGACACACTTTCTAATAGTAGAGTTCTAATTCTGCATTTGACATATTTCTGAATAACTATGTGTAACGAAAATCTTTTTTGTAAATAGCCAAGAATTCAATTTGTTTGAGGTGAATTATTTTGTAACATAATTTTTCAAAACATAAATTATTTTATCTTCCAAAATAACTTGCACATAGGCAATAATATAATTCACTATAAATGGCAAACATATTAATCTAAGGCTCACCAGAGTGATCCTTAGATCTCTTAGATTCATTGCATGTTATTTTTTGGAACAAGGTGAGTTATAAATAAATAATTCACAAATAAGGTATCTTTTGACTTTTTAGAAAATATACTTTCCGTGTTTTCTAATGGATTATTTAATTCTAGGAAGTTACTAGATAAACCACACTGGATAGAGAAGTGGAAAATGTGGAAAATTGTCATTATCAAGTTATGTGGCCATTTGCTAGTCATCTATAGTTGTATATCCCACATATAAAATCCTGAGAGTATACTCAGTGATTTATTATAGTTCAAAAATGTATTTTTTTTATTTCAGCATATTATGGGGGTACGGATGATTAGGTTACATATGATGCCCTTGCCCTCCCTCCCCCCGAGTCTGAGCTTCAAGTGTGTCCATTCCCCGGGAAGTGCGCATCGCACTCATTGTTTGTGCATATGCCTGTCCCCTCCTCCTCCCTCCCTCCTCGCCCTGCCCAACATCCAATAAATGTTATTCTTATATGTGCACGTAAATGTTCATCAGCTAATACCAATTTGATGGTGAGTACATGTGGTGCTTGTTTTTCCATTCTTGGGATACCTTGCTTAGTAGAATGTGTTCCAGCGCTTTCCAGGAGAATACAAGAGGTGCTATGTCACCATTGTTTCTTAAAGCTGAATAGTACTCCATGGTATACATATACCACATTTTATTAATCCACTCATGTATTGATGGACATTTGGGTTGTTTCCACATCTTTGCAACTGTCAACTGTGCTGCTATGAACATTCCAGTGCAGGTGTCTTTTTCATAGAGTGACTTTTGTTCTTTTGGGTAGATGCCCAGTAATGGGATTCCTGGATCAAATGGTAGTTCTACTTGTATCTCTTTAAGATATCTCCATATTGCTTTCCACAGAGGTTGCACTAATTTGCAGTCCCACCAGCAGTGTATGAGTGTTCCTACCTCTCCGCATCCACGCCAACATTTATTGTTTTGAGTCTTTTTGATAAAGGCCAGTCTCACTGGAGATAAGTGATATCTCATTGTGGTTTTGATTTGCATTTCCCTGATGATTAGAGATGTTTGAACACCAGCTCTGAGTCCATTGTTAAGAATATCAATTCTAACCAAAGAAAGGGGGGCTCGAAAGGGTGACCTTGCTGATAAACTATCTAGCAGAGAAAAAGTCGGAAAATCACAGAACATAATTGCTCCTTTATTTGCTTAACCGCCTATGGCTTAACTTGTCTTTAAGAGTTTGTTTTAACAGCACTTAAAGAGGACTGAGCAGACAGCAGGGAAAATCCTCCCAGACTTGTACCAGAACACATACCAAAAGGACTGATAAAGCCAGCCTAGCAGAGAAAAGAAACAAACACAGCTGTTAGCATTTGGCAGCAATACTGCTTTATTTTAACCCTTTACAACCCCAATAAAAGCCCAAACCCCTTAGCGTCGGATAGCAATTCTTCTTTCTCTCTTACATGCAGTGCACTTTCCTCTCATGGAAAGTAAAATAAACTTCTTTCTTTAAAACCTATCATTATTTTTGTGTCAGAATCCTTCTCAGCCCCTGCTGTAAGTTCCCACCCTAACAACCTTTATCTTATCAACAAGATTGTTAGTAATGTTCCCGCTTTCATTCCTGATTCTGATAATTTGGTTTATTCTCTCTCTCACTCTCTCCTCACCCTGTGTGTGTGTGTGTCTGTGTGTGTGTCTGTGTCTGTGTTTTGCATATGTATGTCTTATTTGGTCAATCTACTAAGAAGTTTATGGATTTTATTGATCTTCTCAAAGAACTAGATTTTCATTTCATTTATTTTCTCTATTTTTCTCTTTTTAATTTTATTATTTCTGCTCTCATCTGTATTAGTTCCTTCATTCTGCTTGTTTTGGATTTAGTTTGCTCTTTTTTTCTAGTTTTTTTTCCTTAAGACAGAGCCTAGATTAATGGTTTCACCCCTTTTTTTATTTCTAATGTATGAATTCAATCCTATAAAGTTTTCTGTAAGCACTTACATAGGTACATCTACCCAAACGAGAGAAGTCATATTTTCATTTTGTGCTGTTCAAAAATATTTTATAAAAACCTTTTTTCAGACTTTCTCTTTGAAGTATAAGTTATTTAGCACTAAGTTCTAAAGTTTCTGATTATTTCTGATTTTACAGATATATTTCAGTTTAATTTCATTATGATTAGGGAACATACTTTATATGATTTCTATTCTACTAAATATGTTAAAGTGTGTTTTATGACCAAAAATACTATTTATTAAAAGTTACATTTGCATTTAAGAAGAAAATATATTATTCTGTTGTATGGAGTATTTTATAACTATAGATGAAGAATATTGGTTGATCGTGTTGTTCAGCTTGTTTATACTTTTATTAATTTTCTGTCTACAGAGAATAGAGTGTTGAAGTCCCAGCTATACTTTGGGATTTTTCTATTTCTTCTTTCAGTTCTATCAGGTTTCATTTCATGTATTTTGAAGCTGCTATTAGGAACAAATATATGTGTAGTATTGTTATGTCTTACAGAGAACTGACCCCTGTTAATCTGTAATGTCCCTTTTTAGCCCCAGTAATATTAATAGTTCTAATGTAAATATTACTGCTCCAACTTTCTTTAGATTAGTATTTTCTTGGTTTATCTTGTCAATCACTTTTATCTATGTCTTTAAGTATGTTTCCGACAGCACATAATTGGTGCTATTGTTGTTGTTTTAATAGACCTTATATTTTAGAACGTTTGAATTTTTTTCTATTTTTTTGCCTTCTTTTTGATGAAGTTTTATTTTATGTAATTATTTCTTTGCATTTATTATTACTTAAATTTATTCATTTTTATAATATTGGCTTCTTAGGTATCTCTTTTTCTTATAGTTTTTAGTGATTGCTTTAGTTTTTCTACTATACATTTTAACTTATTACAGTTTAATTTCAAATGATATTATATCTTTCCAGGTATCACATAAAAAAATTAAAACAAGTATACTACTATTTCCTTCTTCTCAGCCTTTGTGTTTATTTGTTTCATATTTAATGTCTATTGAGATAACATATTCCAGAAGATATTGTTACTACTTTTGCTTTGCATTATGATTTACCTTTTAGAAATATTTATATACTGATAAAAATTGTCTTTTTTTCTCTTCGTGTTTCATTGTACAATTCTATTGCTATCTTCAAGGTCACTAATCTTTTCTTCTAAAATGTCATTTCTTTCATGAATACCATCCAATATATTTTTCACTTCTTCAATAGAATTGTCCAATTCCATATTTTGATTTGGATGTTTTTTATATCATTCATGACTCTACTTAACCATTGTATAATAATAGTTCTGCTTCTCATAATGATCAAGGTAAATTACCTGATCCAGAATGGTGGCACCCTTCCTTACTTTCAAGTCTCTTGAAAATAAAAATATAAAGTGACCGAGTGGCAGCAAAAATGCTTGAAGTTAATAGAAATCTTACTGCGTCTCCTGGTGAAAGCATGTTCCACAACTACTGTAACTACAATGCTAAAGTTGTGAGAATAGAAAGCGTAAATTCTAAAGTGAGTTACAGGGAGTGATCATGCATGGGAAACATCCTTGTTCCCAACCATGTAGACTATTTATATTACGGACAAAATAGAATATAATATCAATTTATTTAAATATATGCTGCATCCTGGAGGAAGCCATCCCAATATTAGTATCATTTGCTAATATAATATCAGGATATTATCCACTATATATTATCTAAAAATTGATGCTTCAGCTATCATTTCAAATCACTGTTCCAATGTTCTATTAGCACAGCAGCTTCTCTGTTTTTTCTGTTATGCAGTAAGAGATAGAGCCAGCAGATCCATAATTAATCAACTCTTACATCTCTTTTGCTGAAAAGTAGGGTTATTTGACTAAGTTCTAACAAACTCTTCTTTGATTAAACAATTTATATGCCCTTACATAGTCATAATGGTCAACATCCTGTGGACATGGAAAGGATACCTATACCTATTACATATTTTGATTCCTGTAACAACAAATTATGGGCTCATTGAGAATGGAATGCGTTGATATAACCAACTTGTTATGAGTGGTTCATTAATCTCCTAAAGAGATGGTACTGGATTGGGGATTCAAGTTGATTTTATTGGTGACTGGTTGGACATTTATTGCACCATAGCAAGATCAGCCACGGTGAGTAGGAGGCCATGCAATGGAACCATGTACAACCTCCTTTTCTGCCACTATGGCTACATCAATGGTAGGGGTAGTTTATATCAACTGGCTAAGCCATTGTGTCTTCTTGGTTGTTTAGTACCTCTTTTGTGATGTTCTTTAGTGAGTGTTAATATCAAATAATGTAGTTCATGGTGGACATCTTTTTTCATATAGTTAACTAAAATGTCATAGTCAGATGGTCCATTCCTAATAGGACATGATAGAAATCAAGGAGCTGATTACCAACTCATGTATAGTTCTCTGCTGTAGATGGTATTGTCATGCTACTAACCCTATGGATCTACATCGTGATTTTCCTATTAGAATTTGTCAAAAATTACAAATGATGTATTTTCCCATCACAAATAACCATAAATTTTACGTGGGTATATAGCCCATTGGTATGGCCACTTTTGCTGCATACTAGATCTGCTGAGAATACTTTCTTGCACTGGGCCCACTAAAAGCTGGAAACCTACATGCCAATCAAAAAACGAGTCAAAACAATATTTCCAAAGGTGTTATATTCTGCCTCCTGAAATGGAGGAGCATCACCAGATGTTATACAGTCGGTGTAATATTTATCCATAACTTTAAGGGTGCTGTTCTACCCTACTATGACAAATGGAATGCTAAAAGCATCATCAATACATGTGAACCTTACAAAGACTTCATTGAGTATTTTGGAATGGAATTTGGATTTGAAGAATATTTTTTTTACTATATGGACTCAATAAGTTAATGATCAGTAAAATGTAAAAATATACTTAAGAATAAACATTTAAAACTTTCTATATATACTTTTCTAAGTCAACATCAACTGCTATACCGAAGATTAAAACTATGAACCACTTGTTATATCTTTCTAACCAGACACCGTGGACTACTCAAAGTAGATTTACGTAGATCATGCACTGACCTATTCCCTTGATATGTAAGCATACATATTTTCTTTTAATTTTATTTAGCTTAACTGAGTCCACCTCAGTCAATAGCACAATATTTTTAGCTTATATTAGTCCTGGAAAATGTTAAAGTTAACTGAACATTAAATAAAATTATTTCAAGGACTAGGTTTAAAGAGGACAAGTAACTAACCCATAGACACTACGCTGATCAAACAACTCATCATACCTTTTCTCTGTTTGTTTTTTTAGTTTAGGTTAGCAAAGTTTAATGATTCACCTCATTCCTTACACCTCTTTGAGGGAGAAAACTTGAAAAGACTACAGTGATCAATTTTGCTGCATCGTAGTCTTAATGAAATCATATTGTGCAAAGTGTACTGTAACTTATCTTTTTTTTTCTTTTTCTTTTTTCTTTCAGCATATTATGGGGATACAGATGTTTAGGTTACATATGTTGCCCTTGCCCCCCACCCCAAGTACCAGTTTCAAATATGTCCATCCTTTGGGTGGTGCGCATTGCCCTCTTTATGTATGCATATACCTATCCCCTCCTCCCCCTTGCCTCCCTCCTCCCTGCCCAACATCCAATAGATGTTATTATTATATGTGCACTTATGTGTTGATCAGTTAATACCAATTTGATGGTGAGTACATGTGGTGCTTGTCTTTCCATTCTTGGGATACCTCACTTAGTAGAATGCGTTCCAGCTCTATCCAGGAGTATACAAGAGGTGCTATATCGCTTTTTTTTTTTTTTGGAAGCCGTTTAATTTTAAAATCATGGCGCCTGTTCCACCCTTTCCATCCTGGGGAACCCTGAGACACGGGAGCTGTGATGGACAGATACTGGCACGGGGCTCTGACCCTCCCTAGCTCTTACCAGTGGTTTCGTATCTTCAGACCAGCTGGCCTGGGCCATCGCACGTGGGTGATGAATGTCTCCAAGTTTCTCCCAGGGGAAAGCGTAAGAGAAATGGCCTTTGATGACTGCTTCAGTTCGAATGCTCTTGGCATCACACTATGACACTCGACTCCCCACTGGCTTAAGCCAGGAGGATATTTATTATCCTGCAACCAGAAGTCCAGGGCTAGGCCAGCGGGGGCTTGCTTTGGCAGCTCTGTGGGAGGATTGAGGATTTTCCCCCTTCTGTTCCACCATCCTGTTTCTTTCTTCGACCTTGTTTCTTAGGGCCACAAAATATCTGTTTTTTCCCCCCTTCTGTTCCACTATGCTGTTTCTTTCTTCGACCTCCTTTCTTAGGGCCACAAAATATCTGCCGGAGCACCATGCAAAACAGCCCTCCTCGTGAGGCAGCGGGAGGGAACTGTTTTCGTGAGGCACCTATAATACTCTTCTTGGGTCTCATTGGTCTGAACCTGGTCACATGCCCACCCCAGGCCAATCACCACCCAAGGAGAAAGAGGAGCGTTGTGATTGGCGTAGAACTGTGGGTCTTTAAAATGGGGCGCTTTTGCCTTTGCGGGTAGACAAAAGACGTTCCAAGGGACGTGGAAGCACAGATTAATATAGTGCAATTAATTTATAGACCCTCACCCTCTTATGAACTTGGTCTTTACAAATGCCAGAGAAAGCATGTGTCTTCTCAATTGCCCTTCGCAGACTTAACCATAAAAGAGGCTCATTCATAACTCATCCCAATTTGTACTGTGGTGCCCGGCCCGCAGGTGTGAACAGCAACTGGTACGAAACCCTCTTTTTATGAGCAACGGGCCACTCTCTTGTCATTTCTCCTAAGGGTGAAGTATGGCTTGGGTTGAAATACCGTGACTTGAGAACAACCAAAGCAGAGAAATGTATTGATCTGATCCTTTTTTTTTTTTTTTTTGAGACAGAGTCTCACTGTGTTGCCCTGGCTAGAGTGCCGCGTGGCGTCAGCCTAGCTCACAGCAACCTCAAACTCCTGGGCTCAAGTGATCCTACTGCCTCAGCCTCCCGAGTAGCTGGGACTACAGGCATGCGCCACCATGCCCAGCTAATTTTTTCTCTATATATATATTTTTTGTTG
>CAUYRB010011999.1:0-28076 GCA_963574695.1 Propithecus perrieri | reverse complement strand
GCTGGACGATTAAAAAATATATATAGAAAAAAATTAGCCAGGCATGGTGGCACATGCCTGTAGTCCCAGCTACTCGGGAGGCTGAGGCAGGAGGATCGCTTGAGCCCAAGAGTTTGAGGTTGCTGTGAGCTAGGCTGACGCCACGGCACTCTAGACTCTAGCCCCAGGCAACAGAGTGAGAAACAAAAAAAAAAAAGACAAGAAAGTTTGAAAGTCAAATTGTCAGCTTGTCACCCTTTATCATTGTTCCACTTTATAGACTCCCTAGGATTTGTCAATAGTCTGTCTATGTTTATTTCCTAGGTGCTTTTAACTTTCAAATTATGTTTTTCTTAGATTTTAACTTTACAAATACTTTGAAAATACCTAGTTTTTATTTTTATTTTTTATTTCAGACTATGACAGGGGTACAAATGCTTTGGTTACATATATTGCCTTTGCACCGCCCGACTCGGAGGTACAAGCGTGGCCAACCAACGCCCCCCCTCCCCCGACAGTACGCACCGCCCCAGTTAGGTGTGAATTTACCCATCCCCTCCCTCCCCACCTGCCAAATGCCCGATGAATGTTACTTCCATATGTTCACATAAGTGTTGATCAATTAGTACCAATTTAATGGTGAGTACACGTGGTGCTTGTTTTTCCATTCCTGCAATACATCACTTAGAAGAATAGGCTCCATCTCCATCCAGGATAATATCTGTTTTTAATGAAATACATGAAAGAATAATAGCAAATAACTCCCAATTAATTATATTAATATAATTTCAAAATCATTGTGAACTGATGATAAATGTCTCTATAAAATATATCCTAAATTTTATATTTATGCAAACTGAAAGGCTATAAGTCATAGAATTTACATGGTATGCATGAAAATTAATAATAATAAATGCATTAACATAATTCTACCAGTTATTAATATATATTTTTCCTTTCCCCTAGAAAATGAACTTTACAGATGGTCTGCAGCACTGTATCTCATTTTAAATATTAAGTCAGAGATATTTGTTTCAGACCAAAGAAATTTTTATAGGTAGGCCATAGTGTACTGAGTGACATTTCTCAACTTGGAATGTTGCCCAATCAATTCAGTAATATATAGGTGTCGTCTCTGTGAGAGTTTGTTTTGCATTTCAAATAGTTTGCAATTGAATTAAACATCATCATTTGAAGGAGCTATAGTTATTTGGGTTGGTAGGTTTGGGAGAACAGAGGTAAACTGAGACACAGAAACAAATGACTGCACCTAAGTAGAACATGGATGAAAGAAGAACCAAAAATTATATAACTATCCTAAGAGAGACAGATATCATTTCAGTGAAGAAATCAGGAAATTTTTCATGGGAGATAATGTCAGTCAAAAAAGATAGTGATATAATACTTAGAATTATGGAGTTTATTCTCCTGAACATCTGAAAGGAAACAAATTCCTTACAAAAGCAAAATTATGATTCTGTGAAATAAGATAAGATTTAAAATTATTGAAGCGAATGGTGGAGGAAAATTTTGAGGGAATAGTCTGAAAGAAAACATGGCAATAGTCCAGCATCCCTGAAGAAAACAATTTTAGGAAATGAATGACAGAAAAGTCAGTGAGAACTGTTGGATTATATTCTTAGAATGATAGCTATAACATATTTTTAATATCTTCTCATATTCAACAAAATATTATTTATCAACTTCAATGTTTCAAAACTGATGAAGAAAGACACATTATTTCAAAGTTTTCTCTGTCCTTTTTTGAAATATGGGAATCAAAAATGGGAATTCTCAAGCCCATCAACAGTTGAATAAAATATTTAAATGTTCTTTAAGAGAATTCCACTACATTAATATTTCTTATATATTAAAAACTATATATTAATGACTAATTTGAGCTTCACAGAGGAGGATTATGATAAATTCAAGGAAAACCCATATTGAGAACTTTTCATTATGACCTAATGTAAATGATACAAATAATGTCATATTGCCGTTTATACAATTTCAAAAATGAATACAAATATTATAGCAGGCCAAAGAAGATCTTCTTCGTAACGTGCAGTGTACATGTGAATGCCTGGAAATTAACTTGTTTTAAATGCTATCTGAAATAAGATAGATTACAGATAACCATACACCACTATCGAAAAAAGAAATTTTAATAAAGAAACTATACAGCTTAAGAAATATATATCATATACTTAGTGCATTGAGTTGCAGAAAAGAAACAACTAAAGATATAATTTATATTTCAGGAACTAACCTGTTAATGGGGCTGTGGATTTGTTTCCTGAGGCTGCCTTAACAAATTATCACAGACTCTGCAGCTTAAAAGAATAGACACGTATTCTCCCATAGTTTTGGCTGCTAGAAGCCTAAAATCAAGGTGGTGATAGGACCACATGAGGGGAGAATCTGTTTCTTCTCTCTTCTAGCTTTTGGTGGTTTCCCAGGCATTCCTGGACTTGAGGCCACATCATTTTAGTCTGTCTCAGTCTCACCACAAGATAACAGGCAATTAAATATATTCTAAAAAAGAATAAATTCTAAAAAGATAAAGTAATTTATTAAAATTGGGGAAGGAAAACTGATCCAAGGGAAATTTTTTATGGAAAATAAAATTTGGCTTGTGTTTTCAGGAATTAATAGAATTTTTAGGCATATAGAAAATCAATAAGGTTATTATAGATTGGTGGAATTGAATGAAGACAAGGAAGAGTCAGTGTACCTAGAGTGTTTGAAAAACAATAAATAGATTACAGACAACTCATGGAATGAATTAAAGACTGTAGTCTATTCTGAACAAGAAATGAAATGCTTTTGATGAAAAAGTTATATAACTCATAAAAGTAGAATGTCATTTATAGAAAAGGTAAAATTTAAAACAAAACATTCATTTAAAATGTAAAAGAAGTTAAAATGGCTTTTATCTAAAAAACAGACAATAATGGATGCTGGCGAGGATGTGGAGAAAGGGCAATGCTTGTACACTGTACACTGTGGGTGGGAATGTAAACTAGTACAGCCACTATGGAGAACAGCATGGAGGGCCTTCAAAAAAATAAAAATATAACTGCCATGTGATTCAGAAATTCCACTGCTGGGAATATTTCCAAAAGAAAGAAAATCAAAATATCAAAGAAATATCTACACTATCATGTTCATTGCAGCACTATTCACAATAGCCAAAATCAAGAATCAACCTAAGTACACATTAACGAATGAATGGATTAAAAAAATATGGTATATATACACCATGGAACATTATTCAGCAATAAAAAAGAATGAAATCCTGTCTTTGCAGCAACATAGATGGAACTAGAGGTCATAAAGTGAAATAAGCTAAGCACACAAAGGCAAATACCACATGTTCTTACTTCTCATGTATGTGGGAGTTAGAAAAGTGGATTTCAAAAATGCAGAAAGTATATTGGTGATCACCAGAGGGCAGGAAGAGTAGAGGGAAGGGAAGGTAAAGAGAAAGTGGCTAGGGGTTCAAATATATAGTTTGATAGAGGAAGTAAGACCCAGTGTTAGATTAGTAGGGTGATGATACTTTAAAATCATTTCAAAGTAGCTCTAGAAGAGAATAATTTAAATGTTTCTAAAATAAAGAAAAGAAAAATATTTGAGGTGATGGATATCCTAAGTACACTGATTTTATCTTTACAAATTATATGAATATGTTAAGATATCACATATAACCCAAAACTATGTACATCTATTATGCATCAGAAAAAATATGCAAAAGTATCTCACAAATGCTTTACTTTAATCTTAAACTATTACATATAACTTTGAATTGTAACTCCTACTTCGGCTCATATAATTTAGGGCACGAAAGTGTTGAACTAGAAACAAGTAAACAAATAAAAGAACCTGGATTTTAGATGTGAGAATAATGTTTGATAAAGTTAAATAAAATGAATTAACAATGTATTTTATATGACAATATAATTTAAAATATTTTAATTAATGTTTTATTTAGAATAAATTACCTACCTATTAAAATGTGCTTGATATGTAAAAGTCAGGCAAAAGAGACTTGGCTAGTCTAGTGAATCTTAAACATTCAGAGTATAAATAAGAGAACAAGTCAATTAGTACATGTTTTTAGTCTGCCAAACCTGTAGACATCAATCCTTCTCCAGCTTTCATTTATATATCTTCATATAATTGTCTATTATTATTTTCATTTAGTCCCACTGATGAAACTCTCAGGACACTGCAAGTTAATAGGCTTGATATATATTTTCTTCTCTATCAATTGAAATGTCCAAAATATATCCTGAAATTGCTTTACTTAAATCCTATTCCTGGTGCAGGTAATCTTTAATTCCCTAAGTTTTTTAGCCTCAGTAAACACTCACACAGTGATTAGATGGGGGAAAAATGGGATAGTAGGTAGGGGAATAAACTAGGAAAAGGTCCAGTCCACAGTTTGGCCTAATCTGAAGTTTACGGCCATGTAGGTAAAGCTCAGCTATATTTCTAGTAATCAGTATGTATAATTGTAAGGCTATGGTAAAATATAATTACAATGCATTATATATTTTATGAACATAAGGATTAGGTTCTCCCTAATGTAGCCATATAACCATACAACAAGAAGTATAAGTAGAGAATATCATTGAGCAAAAGAACTTTAAGCAAGAAATTATCTACTTATCTCTCTTTCTTCCTCAGTGAACATATGAAGCTTTTTTTTTTTTGTTTCCCAGAAAAGGGCTTGGTGAAATTGGCTTACCTTTTATGAACAAGAATGATAATTTGTTAATCCCATGTTTTCTACGAGAAAGAAAATAATTATGTGGCAGTTCTAGAGATTTCAAACCATATTTAGTAATTTTCTTTAAGATCTTCCTCTTTAAAAATAAAAAATCTACTTAATATTCAAAAAAGTTTAACTTTTAAAGTTGCTATATGTTAAAAGAATTGATAATAAACACAGTTAAATAAATATTTCTATTATTACTATATGGGTCCTGAAACATTTTACTCTGGTTCAATATGGCTTGAGAATAAATACAGAGCCATTAGAAGACAGGCTAAAAGAGAAGAAGCAAAGCTCTATACAATAAGATCAGACTCGACAATTTATTTATATTCAGTTAGTATTTTCTACAACTCCAATACTAAAGGCTTTCAAATACACTACTATGAGAGTGTCGTGTGTGTGTGTGTATGTGTGTGTGTGTGTTTTCTATGTGTTTTCCTGTATATGCACATATAAAAAAGTGGTGTTGAATGCTAACTAAAGTATACATAGATGCTTATTCAGTTATTATTTACTTATTTTGTAAGGAGAGTTTCACCAAAATAGAGGCAAAGAATGTATATATAATATTCCATGGAGGTACTTCTTGCTTTTCATCTCAAGAAAGGACACATAAAAATTATAACAGTTTGATATGTGAATATCTGCTTTAATAGATGCAAACTTAGTGTGCAAAACTTTTACTATTCTTCAAGGAAAAATAGTATTAAAGAAAACTCCTGAGTGGTAATTCTCTCTATCACCCATCTCATTTAAAATAACATTTTAGCGACAAAAAATAGGGCAGAATTTTATAAAGTTTGTAGTCAACAAAGTAATCCCCAAATCAATAAAAATAAGTTTGTTTTCTTTTATTGTTACCCTAAGAAATATTGGTCTTAAGAGCTTTCTCGAAAGATGTTCTTGTGGTAAATATAACAGTAAAATGTGTGCATGCTCACAATGTGCCAAATTTCCTCCGCAATACTTTTATTAATGTTCACATTTGATTGTCATGATATCTTTAGGAAGCATATACTCTTAACATCCTTAATTTCCAAATGAAAAAAGGGCACATATTTTTAAAAGAAACTTCCTAGCAATCACAAAGCTAGTAATTACACAGCTGGTTCCAGTAATGGCCAAGTAGTTTATATCAAATTGATCCTCATGCAGAAAATATTACCAACTCTTAGACAAATTTAAAAAATCATATTTAAAAGTACTGAAGAGTGACCAAAGGCAGGCAAATATTAGGAAGAACTTTACTCTTGAAAGAAAGGGTTTATATTGGATGACATATTCATTTATGCAGCTTTTCTTCTGAGGCTACTTCTCAGTTCTTATTGGGCAGACCACAAGCAGAAAGGCAAAATCTTATTGACATGAGGAATACGGGGCATTAAGAAAAACTGGAAAATGAGGGGTTATGTGGATATGAGAGAGCCAAGATGGATAAAAGTCACAAATTCTGCATATAAATTCCCTTAAATTGTGGGCTGATATCAGAACTGTGAGCAAGTTCCCAAGGGGCTGAGGAAGAAAATCAGGTCTGAAAAGCTGAAAGTCCTGAGCAGAGATTTCAGTAGCTTCTCAATGGAGTTTGGAGTTTGAGTTTTGACAATATAGAGGTGTTTATTAAATGCCTTGAATTTTCCATTGATATTCCAGGAGAACTCACATTATATGCTAAGATATTTTCTTTAGGACTGGACCTATAGAACCTAATTAGACTCCAACTACTAAATATAAAATCGAGCATACACAAATTCAAGGTAATCTTTTGATGATTTAACTGCCCATTACCACAAACATCAACAATCTTCAGAGGAAGATTCCAAAGTCCGGCGTATCATATTAAAACATATCATCCAGCATGCAGTTAAAAATTACTGGAGATGAGAAAAATAATAAAATGTAGCCCAGAATCAAAAGAAAAAAATCAGTCTATGAAAAGACACCCACAAATTGAACAGGTGTTTAAATTAGGAGACAAAGACTGTAAAATAATTATAAAATATTTTTAAGACTAGAAACAGTAGGAAATGGTGGAAGAAGAAATGGAGAATTCCATGGAAAGTTAGAAAAGCATAAAAAGGAATCAAATAGAAATCTTAGGACTGAAAAATAAAATATTTAAAATGAAAAAACATATTAGATGGTATTAAGAGCAGATTGAGAATTCCAAGTTCTTCATTAGTACCTGAAGCACAGAAAGGAAAAGAAAAAGAAAAAGGCCAAAGAGCTTTAATAATTCATGGGATAGTTTAACACGTGTAATTTCAGTCTCAAAAGGAGAAGAAAGAAAAAAAAAAGTGACAGAAAAATATATTTGAAGAAATATATGCTGACATTTTCCAAGTTTAATCACAAAAAGCAACCTATAGAAATAATAATGCCAAAATATTTTGAAACACTTGTTAGGTTTTTAAAATTTCTGTGTGTATTATAAGCAAAGGTGCTAACTTGCTTTGTTCCAGACTATTTTTTAAAACGTATTTGTTCAGTGGACAGCTTTGGCAGATAATGCCCTTCCCTGGAGCAGAGGACAGTGTTTTGTGGGTTTTCTGGTTTTGTTTTGCTTATTTGTTTGTTTGTTTATTTATTTATTTTTACTGCCTATAATAATAAACAGTGAAAAAAACAGACAGGTTTATTGCCCATTTTAAAAGCTCCAGTTTCCCTCAACTCAGAGTTTATATTCTGTACTATAAAACCCACTATGTGTACAGGCATCACCACAAACCTCTTTGCAAAACCCTGGGAATTGGGACTCTGTGAACCAATGCAAATACTGATATGCTAGCTACTGATATTCTTTTGCTATGAGTAATAAATACTTCCTTTGTCTCTGACCCATGTTCAGACAGCATCTGTGAAACTGTGGCAGCCTAACGTGTTAGCTTTAATCACTGGAGAATCCTGGACCCTTTGCAGTTCTTTATAGTGATCAGAATTCCAGAACGTACAATCAGTGAGGAAGGAAGGAGGGAGAGAAGGACGAAGGGAGGTAAAAAAAGAGTTACATATCACAAATATAAAAAAATTTACGTTAATGTTGAAAGTAGGAAATATTGAGCATCATGTATGCGAGAAGCACTAAGTAAATGCCAAATACTTTAATTCAGGTTAAGAAGACTAATGTTTATTAATTTCAAGTCAGAGTACTATGTTCAGTTTTAGGTGCATTGATTTAGGGATGATATGGAAAAGTGGTAGGGCCTAAATGGTGAAAGATTATTTTGTGAAAAGCAGTTGAAAACGTGCATGTGTGTGCTTTGCAGAAGAGAAGAATGCGATTAGACACAAGAATATTATCTAAATGTTTGAAGGATTATAATGTAAATGTGGTAATAGAAAATATTATGTTCCCCCTGGAAAAGACTGAGACAGATAAGCTAAAACTAAAGACATACTTGGATTTACCATAGAACCATTTTAGTGCATAGAACTGCGCACTGATGAAATAAGCTGTCCAGGAATATAACAGGCTCCCTTCTCTACAAGGTATTTTCATAGAATTAAAATGGCCATTTATCAGCTGGATGGTCTTTAATAACTTTGTTCATGCATGAGCAGTTAAATAAAACACCACTGTTTCTGCATCTACAAAACAAGTAGGTTTAGAGAAATGATCTTATAGTCACTTGCATCTCTAAATCATTCTATGGATTTTCAGAGACTTAGAGAAACAAAGCAGTGATGATCAAAAGTAGACTTGAGATATCAACTTTCTAGGTCAGCAAAATTAAAATTTAGACACCAGACGTGTATAACAAATGTAGGAGTGATGTGATAAGAACACTTAACATGAGATCTACCTTCTTAAATATTTTTTCAGCTTTATTAGGGTAAAATTGACAAATAAAAATTATATATAACTTAGATGTACAATATAATGTTTGGATATATGTATACATTGTGAAATTGTTACCATAATCAAGCTAATTAATATATATATCATCTCACAGTTATCTTGTGTGTGTGTGTGTGTTGTGTATGTGTGGTGGGAAATTTAAGCTTTAGCAAATTTTAAGTATACAATATATTATTACTCACTATAGCCACCATGTTTTCTATTAGGTCTCCAGAACTTATTCACCTATAACCAAAAGATATCTCCCATTTCCTCCACCACCACCCCACCGCCCCCTGCCGGCCCAATCCCTGGTAGCCACCTTTCTATTCTCTGATTCTGAGTTTGGGGCAATTGGGGAGAAGGGGTGAAAAAACAGATATAAGGAAACTTTTGGAGGCAATGGATATGTTTATTAACTTGATTGTGTTGATGGTATCCTTGGTGTGTGCATATGTGTGCCAAACTTACCAGATTCTATCCATTAAATGCATACAGTTTTTGTATAATAATTATATCTCCATAAAGCTATAAAAATAGGAATGGTGTCAGATAAAGCCTATTTTGTTTCTCTATTTTCTTTGTATGTTTATTAAAACTAAACCAATCTTTTCAAACAGATAAAATAATTATTAATACCACGAGCTCTCTATTACTTATTATACTTGGAAAAGGTTTCATACTACAGCAATTACTTGAAATAAACTGAATGTTGAACAGTAGCAGACAGGATGGAATTTGAGCATGGCTGCTGATGAAGTAGAATGAGAACCATAAACTTAGAATTTAGCATTTGCTTTCTATTGGGAGAATAATGGCATCAGGATATTAACTATGACACGTGATATTCCAGGGAATGGATTTCCAAGTCAAGATTTGGAAAGAAAATACATTTCACATCTTCTATTTTTCTAATCTCATGAAAGAAAAATAGAATTGATGTGAAACTGATTTGTTGGCTTGATTTTTGTCATAGCTTGGCTAATGCAATATTCTACCAGGAAAATTCTTTAATTCTTTCACTGCAGTGGAGGAACTGTCTGTATATTAATAGAGAAGTAAAGCATAATTACACCAACTCTTGCTTTGTCTACTAATCTTAAAATATGAATAGCTAAAATAAAATTTTATCACAAGAGACTAGACCATGGCAAAATTCTAATGTGGACAGTATAGGAGGTTTTTCTGATTACTCGGCCTCATGATTTCTATTTTATTATTGTTATTTTAACTCTAACTTGCCATGTTAATTATGTTCAGAGGCAAGCATTTGAATATTCTCAGCATGAACTTATATTTAAATTACAACAAAGTTTGGCAGTCCATACCCATCAACAAAAGAATGAACAGAAAATTGTCTCACAAAGCTTTGAGTTTGTTGCAAAATTAAATGTACCTTGAATTTATTTTAGAGCTTTAGAAAAAGAAAATTGGATATTTCAACCAATAAAGATATGACCTTTCAAGTAGATAAATTGAGCTATAATGTATCCTTGTAAATAACTTCCAACAAACCTAAGTGTTACATTCCTCACATCATTGATTTCAAACATTGGGAGATGGTTATATATGACATGAGTCACACAAGCCACAGATAAACACACACACACACATAGACATAAACATTATTTCTTCATTGGATGAAGACATTTCTGAAATACATAAAAGTAAAATATAAAACAAAAATTTTAAAATTAAAAAAGAATAACAAATAGAAAGGAAGCTAAACAATGAGCAAAAATTAAACTGAAAGTTGAATAAGCTTGAGAAATGCCAAGATATGTTGTTGGAGCTGCCTACTGCACACCTAACTGAAGAATTTGTGCTATGAGATAGCAAAGTGATGTCTCTCGAGCTAGAGGATCAGAACAGACAGCATAAGATCCTGACAAATACTTTATTACAACCCCAGGAGAATCAGAAAATAGATGTCATTCTGACAGACAGTCTTTTTACAAATAAAATAGTAATGAATGCTGACATATGCCAAGAACTGTCCCCAGTGTTGGACATAAAACAAGGAGCAAACTGACAAAATCTCTGATTTTATTGAGCCTACATTCTAGTGGGTAGGTCAAATGAAAAAGAAGAAACAAAAAAACAAATATACATTTGTATATAACAAAGTACCATCTAGAAGAGTGCTGTAAGAACACTTTGAGCAGAATAAGAAGATAAAGCATGATATGGGATCAGGAATGGCCTCTCGGAGAAAGTGATTTCTGAGCAGTAATCCAAAGGAATTGAATGAAGAGAAGTGTTCCAGACAATAAGAATAGTCAACGTTAAGGTAAGAATAAATATTTTAGAAAGATCAGGAGATGCAGGGAAGAACACCTGGGGTTCCATGACCATAGGTAATGCATTAGAAGATGAAGCCCAAGAGAAAGTTTTGCTTATCAGATAATGCAGGACCTTCTATTCTGTGGTAAGCTTTAGGAAAGTTATTCTAAATAGTTGGGAAATCATTATGGCATTGTGTCTATGTGACAGAAAAGACATGAATGTATTTACATTTTAAAATGATTACTAGTTAAAACTTAATAATGGACAAGAAAAGACTTATTGGAAGGCTATGGCATTAGTTCAAATGAGATCTGATGGTCTATTGGCCTAATATGGAGGTAGTAAAAAGTGGTCTGTTTTCAGAACTAATTTGGAAATAGATGTGACAGGATTTGATGATATTTTCTATGTGAGATATAGAGGATAGAAAATAATCCAGAATGGTTCTAAGTTTTTTGATCTGAGGTAATCATTACAATCATAGAAAGTGCTCATTTGGTTAACACAGGAAGAAACAAGTTAGGAAGAGACAAAAAGTTTGGCTTCGAACATATTAGGGTGACATGTCCCTGAAATGTTTAAGAGGAGATAGAAAGTAATGAGTTTGAAATGTGAGTCTGGATATTGGGGAAATATCATGGCTCAAGATGTAAATTTGAGAATAGAATAAAAATGGCACTTAAGATCATGGAGCTGGATAAAGATAGCCACTCTGTTGAGTAAGTTAAAATGAAGAAGAGGTGAGACAAGAAACCACTGAGCCATAGAGCATTCAATGTTTGAGTGGTCAGGAAAATAACATTCCAGCAAAAGTGACTCAGAAGAAATAGCCAGTGAAGTAGGAGGAAAAACAGGAAAGTATGGGTTTCCCAAAAGCAGAAATGGAGGAATTCTTACAAAAGGGAAAAGTGATTGATTGTGTCAAGTGATTATAAGAGGTTGAAAAAAATTGAGGAAAATGATTTAACTTGACAGCAAAGAAGTCATACATGACATTCATATGAATGGGTTTAGGGAGATGATAGGTATAGAAGCCTGGAGGGAGAAGAAATGGATGGGAAGGGGCCTAACCTCTCCCTAAGAAGACCCATTTTGATATCAACTCATCATAGCCATCAAATTATAGAAGTATTCACTACTGTTCAAATTATGACTGTCACTGTTGTGAATCTATCCTGACCTAAATTTTCTGGTACGCTTAGATTTACAAGTTCGTGCACTAGATATTCAGACTCAAAAGTTGTACCAAATGCTGAACAATTTTCCAGATGATATACAAGGCCATGTGGGAAAATCATAACTAGATAAAAAATAGAATCACCTAGAAAGCTTTAAAATTGCAGATTCCTAGTCTCTGCCAAGCGAGATTTAACTTGAATTTGCTTGCAAATGGGGTAGACATTGGTAGATTTTAAAGATCTCTAGAGAACACATTTAGAATTTGTGTTTTTAATGAAGGGTAAGAAGAAAAAAAGGGATGAGAAATAAGAATGACATTTATTAAATTCTCTGTGTCTAACATTGTGCCAGATATTACATATATTTGTATTCAACTTTACATATGAAAACCAAGGATATATTAGAAAGTTTAACAATATTTCTATATACCTGAGGGCCTTTGAAGCCCATAAAACTTAAACATATCTGTTGCTGCAATCTCTATGTTGCATTTTAACCTTGGTTCACATCTTAACTTTCATTATTTCTGTTTGTACTAAACTTCACAGCAGTCTTCTTTATCCTTTTCTGTTGGCCTGAAGCACAGATAAATCCTCTAGTCCATATGCCAGATACACATGTGGTGAAGGCTTTATGAGGAATATTATACTAAACTAAAATAAACAAACAAAAAATACGACATTGCATTTGTACCAATCTGCTCTTTCTCTGCTGCTGACAGATTTTTAAAAATGACCAACTTGTAATATATAAAGAGCCATTTGAAGCCAACTATTCAATTAAATTCCTTTTCTTAAGCAAACTCAACATTCATTGTTTTTTTAAACTCAGCTGATTATGAACGAAAGATTGTTAAAATTTGACTAAAATCTGAATTTCTCTTTTCTCTGATTTTCAAACCTTTAACTATAAGGCTGTTTATCTAATACCTCACTTAATTCATAATACAACGTTTAAAACTACTTGCAAAAGTGATTTTTTGCAATGAATAAATATTTTTAATGCAAAGTCAAGGGAGAAAAAGGATGCAAGATGTAACTAGGACAGGTTGGAACATTAAATATATGCTATTAATTTTAATACACTTGCCAGAAAGTGTAACACATTTAGAACTAAACCTTTCAGCAGCCAATGCAAACAGGAGAACATTATCACTTTGCTTATGTATAGTACACTTAAGATAAAAGGAAACCAGATGTTCCATTGAACAATGACTATGCTTGGTCCTAAGATGAGAGAGAAGTTTCTCCCGAGGAGTCTTGTAGTGAAGACTGTGCTATGTAGTAAACAATTTGGACCAAACTGCCATAATTAGTTCAGCAATGGCTTTATAGCTCTCTTTTTGGTCAAGTGGAATAATGGCATCATCAAAGAAATTTAGTAGTGTGATTGTAAGGGAGACTCAAACAATATAGAAAATAATCTTCTATACTTTTTTTCCTAACTGAGTTCTAAATTTACTCTTCAGATTACAGCAATGTGGAATGGTGGAATGGCCATGATTAAATGTCATCTGTGTCTCACGTAAAAGACAGAATTACAAGGCCAGACTTATTACTATGAACTCTGTTAGTCAATTGGAAGAATGAAAGAACTATTAAAAATAACTCAAACTATTTGTAATTGTACAATATTTTCAGAATTATTTAATTATTCCAAGTGGCAAGGGAAAATATCCCTTAACAATTTTGAGTAGTACCTATTTAAGAATAATAAAAATATGCTGTATGATTCGTTTCTTTTTAAATTAGGATTGGAGGAAAATTACCCCTGAGAAGAATTTGTTATTGTATGCATTAAATATTTCTGTCTACATTACAAAGATTGGTTTTCCATACCCTAAATTTTTTCATTAGTGCATTTTTCAGAGTTATTTTTGTTTTGTTTTCTTTTATTTTGTGTTGGCATGTATGTAGTTGAGTAACTAATCCAAACATTAAATATTTAAATGTTTTCAAAGATATTAAATTTATCAACACCTAAATGTTTATATATAATTTTCATTTCTTTACATACTGCTTTATATTGTTAAATCCACAGTAGAAAATTAATAGACATTAGGAGAAAAATTATGTGTAAAATATTAACATAATTATTAATAAAATATATAGTATAAAATATACATTTTTAAAAATTACAATTTTATGAATATTTGAAAAATCATAAATATGTATACTCTACAATTTCTTTAAGTTACTTTTATGAACTCCATGGTTTGACTCAATTTTGATACATGAGAGTATCAAAAACATTCACAAGCTGAAATAAAATACTGTGTTTTATTATGTATTCAACATTAATTGGCTATAAAATCTGCATTATAAGAAGGAAGTAATTGCAAACCAGCTTAGTACTAGATTTGCAACCTGAAAATCAATCTTATTAAATTTTCACCAAGCACATTTGTACAGTTGTTTGCATTAGTCTTTCCTTTATTATACCTTCGAGGGTGACAAAATACCAATTCAAGTGACTAATTATAGAATGTACTTACTTGGAAGAGGAGGAAACCAAAATGGATATCTTGCTAATATATTTCTCTACTGTCTTATTTTCGTAAAATTTTTAAATATGTATTTGTGTTAGGTTGATTATGTTAGCAACATTTTTAAGTTGGTTACCACTTTCATTTTTCATGAAATTTAACTTTTTAAATTATATATGCTTTCTAAGTACCTAATTGTGATTTAATAGAAGCAGCTTCAAACAATACACATGTAAAGGCAGACACTCTTTAAATATTCAATGATATTACACTCAGAATTTCTTCACATGCACATATATGGTAACTGGTAACAAAATTACCAATTTTATTTTCTATTTGGCCAAATAAGTACTTAAAATGTTTCAAATTTTTCTTTAAAGAAAAAACAAACTTTGGGCACAGAATAACAAGAATGTGTCTATGGATCCATGACAGCCTATATCCAACTATGATTAACACCCTCTAAATTAAATATAACAAAAATGAGGACCAGAACTCATTGAGACTGGCAGTGAATTCATCGGAGTAACTCTGGTAGAAATCAAAATTGAGGCTGAACCAAGCAACAGATTAAATTACTATAAATACTGGACTCCCAAATGCAAAATTTGAATTAAAAAATAGTATAATCATAATGAAAGACATACTATATGAAGAGGACAAATAAAAAATCAACCATTTATTCTTTCTGTATAAAAGAAAAAGAAATATGTAAGAAAAATAAAGACATTGTCATTAGACAGCTATGATCATACACTTAAAAATAAAAATATATTTAGAAAATAGTGAAGATTTAGGGTAAAATTACACTTACTTATTGTCTTATGTACTTTTTAAAGGAGAAAACAATTCAAGTAACAAATAATTTAGAATAAATTTTAAAACTAATGATTTTATGACTTAGTAAAGATTTCAAACACTGGAACATTTATAGATCAAACTGCAAAAAATATAGAAATATATATTAGGATAAATCTTTATGTTTATTCTCTTCGCTTATCCAATTCAAAATTGAAAAAATAATAGTTTGAATTTGTTAAAAATGTAGGTAATTTTAACCCCCAGTTCTGGGTTTGTTGCAGTAGCAGGGTAACAACTAGTACATCAACATACATTAGCAGAAGGAAAAGAGAAAATATAGACATAATTCAACTGTCTCCTTGAAGGCAGTCAGTTTTCATGAGGGAGTGGTAACTAATGGAACTAAGACAAAGAAGAAAAGTAAGACTTTTGGAAGTGCAGTGCTATCTCTGTAGCCGCTTTTCCCGAGGACCATTTTAAAAAACTGACTATAGGCAGAGAACAGAGCTTATGGGTGTTGCAACTCTGTAAGACCAACACTGAGAGTGAGAGAAATTAAAAGAACATTCGGCAGACCTCAAGCAAATTGCCAGTTTTTACCTGAGAACTTTAGCTGAATACTAGGAATTTAGGGGTGAAAGAGAGTCTAAGGGGGGATTTTCCCTTTGGTTCTTTGAAGGTTTATTGAAGAATCAACTTGCAAAAGTCTGATTAATTGAAGAAAAGGCATACCAATTTATTTAATGTGTATACATTGAAGACTTCAGAATGAAAATAAAAAGATAAAGGGGAAATTGTTTATTTTTTATGTTTAGGCTCAATAAAGTAGGGACAGCCATGTAGAAACATCATGAGACAAAAAGGGAAACATCTAATGCTAGTGGACTGAGTGAGAAAACCCAGCAAGGCCTGTCTGTCTAGATTTTTCTTGACATCTCTGAACATGCACGCCTTCTTTCTGGGTGTTGGGCAGGGCTCTCTCTGGAATGGGAGTCTTATGACTTACAGTCAAATAAGGTAAGTCAGATAATTTCTTCACGGCTAGTTATTACACAGATAATGCAGAAGGAAAGTTAGAGTAATACTTCTAGGTTTTATGACTGGCTTTGGGGTAAAGGGGTCCCAGTTTCGATGATTTGCCTTGGGGAAGAGGGATTCTAGCTTTTATGGCTAATCTTGGGGGAGAATGGGACTGAGAGACCTCAGAGCAAAAGAAAGTCAGAGGAAAACTTACTTCTGAGGCTGCTTCTGAGGCCTTCACTTTGGGGTATTGTTTTCTGAGCCTCAACATTCCCCAGTATGAAACTTCCCCAAGAAGTTTCACAGTCCAGAAATTTGTTTGGTGGATTGTTTTATAATCCATCGAACCAGTGTTGGAATAATCTAGTCCAGTTAAACAATTACCATTTGTGTTTCATTTTAGGCAGTGGTGTTGCAGAAAGTCTTCCTCCCAAATTAGGCCTCTGTATGATTTGAGCAGTCAGATATTTAGTAAGAATCACTACTATGGAAACAACATTTAAAAAATGGTTAGAACAGATTATAAACTTAGTTTTCATGTTTAGAGGGCAGCCAGTCAATAAGATTTTTACATGTTGGTCTCAAAACATCTTCAGATGAACAGAGAGCAGATAGAGGCAATCTGACATATTTTTCCTGGTTTGCAGTTTGCCTCAAGTACCCCAGGGAACTTTCTGAGTAGTCTATATACCAATAAGCACAAAGACTATTTATACATAAGTTGCTCTAGTGATTTCTCCCAAAATTCATATCAAATTGTCTAGTTTCAGCTTGCAGGACTTCAGGAAAAAGCAATTTCAATTTCAATGATTTCAAGTCAAAAATTTGAAAAAAGAAAAAACAATGGACAAGGTTGAAATCTAATGAAAGATGTACTATCGGGTTCCTCAGAAACACTATTTCTGTCTCCAATCCCCCATTTCTACCAACGACAAACCATAGTAGGACCAATTTACTTGCAAAATAAGTTTTAGTCTTATTATACCTGGTATGATTATTTGCATAAAGTAGAAGAAGAATAGTGATCAGCCATATAGGCTCTTTTAAGTTGGCTTTGCTGGAACTTTGTTGCATATGGAATTTCAGAGAAGACGTTGAAAAGCCTCTTAAGGCTAGCCAAGCCAAGGATTTGCCAGACTATCAGTAATACCTGTAAGAATTTTGTGAATTCATCTTTTCTTGAGGTTCCCAAATACCTTGAGTTCCCGAGGCATGTCAGAAAGTGGCATTCTTTATTTACCACCGGTCAGGAATATTGTAAAGGAATCACATAGACAAGGTACCCAGGCAATCTTTCCAAAGGCACTTATCAGCTGTATAAAGTCACACTCAATTCCCCAAAGGTGTCTGGGCATATTTGAAAATAGGTCATTACAGTCAAAGCCTTGGTAAAATAACTAGTACCTGCAATTGTGTTCTGCTACAAAAGTAAACAGATTCTTATTTAATTTATGCAAATAACTATGTTGCTATAAATTAAGAATATTCTCAAGTATTTCCAAAATCTAGAAAAATCAGGTAGAAAGACAAATGTTTCAAATTTTGTTCACAAAAGTATACATTATTCAATTTATCATAAGCTATAAATAGCTCAAAAGAAAAAAAATTCTTTATCTTCAGAACACATGAAAATAATCAGCAGTGTTTCAAATTTTAAAAGTCACAAAAATTATTTTAGTTCTCTATTATTTCCATACCATGTAATTAACTCTTGTTCTGCTTGATGTTGGATTAGCAATCCTCATGAAAACATCAGCTTTTTAATTAGAGTCCTGGAAGTTTTTTACTAGGCTAATGGTATGATCTCTCAAGGTGTTAGAAACCTGTACTTAAGAGTATGTGTCAGGGTCTTTTTCATGTATTTTCTTAAAAAAGCAAATTTTAGACTATAGCTGATAATTGACTTCTTTTTGAGAAGATTCAAAATAAAATAATGATTGTGGATAACAAAAGTCTCAGAATTGCTATGGTTAAAGACAAAATTTGCAAAGAAATTTACTTATTTCTCTGACATATAACAATTTGACATAATCATATGTATGATAGCATACATATTGCAATTTTAGGACACTCATACAATTTTGGAGCACATTAATAACATATTCATACACATATAACCCAAAGAAAGTTAAATGTCATTTAATATTTGCTAATGCTTCCCATATGATTTTGACATATTGAAAAAACCTAACCTCTTGGACTTCCAGGAGCACTAATATCCAAAGAGTTAGTCTGAGGTCAAAAAGACTGAATTTAGAATTTGAAATTTTGATTCTGGAAAGCTTTTCAAATATCAAAGGTTGAAAACACTTGCTTAAAATACAATCACAGGTCACTGTAAAAGAGTAGTCATTTGCCAAAGTGATAATTCAAAGATTTTAAAGAGCAAATATATTTACTCACTGGTAAGAGAGGGGATTCAGTTTCCCAAACAATAATAACAGCTAATAAAGACACCATAAGGCAAACTGAATCTGTCCTCTCTCCCCTCCAACTTTTTTTTTTTTTTGCAGTTTCTTCAAAAGGTAAACAAAAATATTTTACTATCTCTTATTATTATTACAAGAAAATCTTGTTTAAAAGAGAAAACCAAATTTTTCCTTCACATGAGTGTATTATTAATGCTAAAGCTAATTTTGATAAAACCTTATAAACAAATCCATTCAATCTCAATCGTTTTTGACTACGCAAGATAAGATTTCTGCAAACTCTTTGTAACCTCTTATAATTTTTCCACTCTTTCTCTTTCCTCAACTCTTTACATCGTTTTCTTTATCATTTTTCTCCTTCAATTTAAAACAACTTTTACAATTTTTAAAGCTAAAAAGAAATAATTACCCTGTGACAAAAAGCACATTCCATGTCTTCTTATAACGATTCTTACCAGAAACAAATTCTACTTTCCCTATAATTTTTGTATTTATAATTGTTTCTTTTATATTTAGTAGTTTTAATTGCATACATTAACTACAATGTTAACTGTTAGTAACTCTTATTTTCAGTGAAAAACCTAGAAGATAAGCAATTATAATAATGTATCAGATACAGAGCCCAAGACAAAGGACAATGCCTGGAGCTAGGACTCGCCATGGCTTAAGGGCTGAAATCCAAAGACGTAAAGTCACAAAGAAGTTAAGCAAGTATCAAAAGTACTACAGAAACAACAGCTTTATGACCTTAAAACATATAGCAGAAATAGCCTAAACTGGTGTGACTAGTTGATTCAAGAGAAATATTTTTATTTTATTGTACCAACATTTTAAAAATATCTTTATTTTAAAAAGATTGCACAGGTCACATGAACTTGAAAAGTATTTAGGCTAGTTATTTAATTTATGAGTACTCTTTTACCTTTAAGTCAATTTGGTACCACATGTAGACAATATATAAACATATGTATAGACATATACATATATGCTGACAGAACACGTAATGTACATACACACACACACACATACAGGTATGTATCTAAAAGCCAAAGAGATAAAAGAGTTTTATACAAAAGAGACAAGAACTGTGGAAAAGAGAGAAGTCTGTCCACTTAGAATTCCTTGTCTATGAGGAAAAATAGAGGTTCTCCCTCAAATGAGGAGTCTGTGGTGCCTTCCCTGTTTTCCTTAAGGACACCTAACCTGTCATAATTTGTTTTTAGTCCCCTCATGTGTCATTGATGGTGACAAGATAAAGGGGGGACAGCCAGAATTAAATGGAGAAGTATACAGAGAGTGTTTATGGTTAACAGGAGTATAAGAAAAGTGGAATTCAGTTCATTGAGAATTTTTTGCCCTAGAGAGAACAGAGACCCCAAAACTATATGTATATATATATTTATCTATATCTATATCTATATCTACCTATATATATATATATCTCCTAAATATCAGTTTTAAGTCAATTTGTGACTATAGAACTCTTTGAAAAAAATTCTTTCTAATCTCTTTTATAAGATTTTAGCCAGGACAAACATCTGATATTTTTAGTTTTTGCATTTTTTTAAACAAAAGATATTTTTAAAGTAGAACCTTAAGTGGAACTTTAATGATCAATCTACAAGGAGGGGCAGCATCCATTATTAATCTTGCAGCAGATCTAAAGCAGGCAGTTTAAGTTTACAAAGGATTTTAAATTCTTTGCCATATTTTTGTTCTTTAATTTAGTAAAGATAACTTTTAGGGATAGCCATGATATTATTATGTCTTCTAAAATTTGATCTTTCCATAAGCACAAATAAGGCAATTGTTCAGAGTAAGAGATCTCTAAATTCTTTTTTTGTTTAAATTTAAGAGTCTAATTGAAAGGATCCATATTCTGGCCATTGACAGTTGGAATATTCAATAGTGTACTTATTCCAGTAGTGACTCAATCCAATCGCCTCATCAGAGAAGACACAATTCCAAGGATTCCCCCACATTCTCATAGACTAAGACAGCAAAAAGTTTTTTCTTATCACAGAAAATTTAAGGATGATGTTTGTGTCTCGTAATGTACAAATTTGTAGGGGGCTGCCAGTCACAGACCGTACGCTATAACCCACACTGTATAGCTTAAAAATGTATACCCAATCACTAGTCAATGTTACTTACGTAAATCAATGAGAATTTCTGACAAATAGCTTTGTATCACCTCACTCCTTGTCCCCTTATTTTGCCTTTAGAAATCTGTTTGTTATAAAGGCCAGGAGCATATATCCAAAGTTACTTGCATATGAGTCTTCCAGGCAACTATCCCTACTTTGACTCAAGTAAACTCTTTAAATCTTATTTTGTGTTTTGGCCTTGATCTCTATAACAAAAGACAGATTAACAGTAGAAAAACAAACAGAAGTTTATTTATTCATATGCTTCATGTAAATATGAGAAATACTTAGAAGAAAAAGAGTAAATCTCAAAGAGGTGGCTTTGAATTAACGCATAAATGCCATCATTTGCTGATACAAAGAAAGAAGGGTTTGAAGAAGCTGATCATGGGGAGTGATTAAGAAGAGTTGGTAAAACAGAGCAAAATTTCTTATGTGGATTTGTTAGTGCCTGTCCCATGATGTGTCTCTAATTATTTCTTCATCCTTCTCTTTCCAGTACAGAGAGGAGACACCCTTACAAATGGAGATTTTCTTCCATGCAAATTTCTCTTACAAAAAGGTAACTTCTTCTTCTGTTCTTAGAGCTTCTCTTGTGTCTGCAGTTTCTCAAAATAATCAGCTCAGAATAGTCCTTATGCAACAGAGGCATATTTTGAGTAGGCATATTCTAGTTTCCAACAGTTTTTTGGCTGAGTGGCATATTTTTGGTCTGCAATATGACAATATTTGAATTCTAAAAGGAGAGTAAGAAAAAAATAGAGCAGAAACACTTTTTAAGTTAAAAAATTGAGAATATTCTTCAAAGTTTGAAAGTAATTAACATATAGATGCCAGAAGAACTACAAACCACTAGAAGAATAAATACAAACCAAACTACTCTCAGTCACAACATAGTAAATAATTCCTAATAAGGAAAAAATAAAATCAAGATCAATCAGAGGATCAAACAGAAATGGAATTCAAGAGCCTAGCCAAGAGTAAATCAAATTTAAAATACATTATTTTTTTTTCTTTCCCTGTGTTTCACCATCGCCATTTTGGAATGCTGCCAACTTTTTTAAAATTCATAACTTCTAACTTAGTGAAATTCAGGTTATCAGTATTTGTTTGAACATTAATTGGCATATCATTTCTATGTGAGAATTAGGAAATGTTATCAGAGATGTAAAAATATATATGTAACATTTTGCGACCATATATGTTTTAAATATCTTTCTCATGATATGGCTCTGGCATTATTATTCATAATAGAAAAGAACTTCAATATTAAAATATATTTAAAATTAATTATCATACATCAAAATAACAAAACATAAATTGTCCCCAAGATGGTGATTTAAATCCACTCTAAAGTATTGATAGTACTTATTTTTAAAGAGTGATGAGAAGATAGGCAGAACCTTTAAATTTTACTCCTTGCATTTTAGAATTATTTGACTTTTTGGCAACATGTGTACATCTTTTACTTTGAAAATTTTCTTTGGAAAAATGAGATTTATTAAAATATATGGAAAAACACAATAATTTTTAACCTCCACAGTTATTATATTTTCTTTATTAGACCAAAAAAACCATGAATTCAATAGTCTTCCAGAAGATATATGCCTTTTATCATTCATTTCATTTTTGAATTCCTTTAATAACTTCTCTTTAAAAATTTTTAGATCTTAAGTGTACTGTGAAGTATATGTATTCAAAATTAACAAAGAATTGAAAAATAATGTTTCAATGTAAATGATATAGTAAATAATATTTCCAGGATAAAGTTAGTGAAATTCCTTGAAGTTTTTTTCTTCCTATTAATCTAAATTACTATGGCCTTTTCATTGCCTTTAAGATTTAACTGTGATGGTTAGTTAGCACAGAGAGGCAGCTTCAATATAAATAAATCTGATGGATAGAAATAGAAATTATCTTGGACATTTTTCGTGGACTTTCTAAACTTTTTAATCCTAAATTCTATATAAATTATTTAACAGTTTGTGATATTTCATATACAACCTCCCTTGAATTCTTTGATTGGAAAAAAAAAACTATGCTAACTGGCAAAGAATATTAGTAATCCTTTTATGCTAATTATGCTTATTACAAATATAGCTATATATTACCATTAATAAAGGATTGTAGAACTTTTCATTTGGCAAAATAAGCAAGGAAAGAATAAAGACATAAATGTCTATGGTCATTAACATTGGTAGAAATTAGTACAGTACTGAAAATAGTACGTGGATCTGCTCACATAAGGATTCCCATGGATGTAGGGAAATGTCTTGATCCAGAAATTTTCAGAGTCTGTGTGGATGAACACATGTGGTCTCCAAAGCATAGTCCCCAAAGGTCTTAGCTTCTCAGTTCTTAAAACATTGTACCTGAAAAAGTATCCTGTTACTTACCTTAGTCCTTTTTTGTTAATGATTACCTTAGCCTTGGTAATTTATGAAGAGATTTATTTGTCTCACAGTTCTTCAGGCTGTTCAAGAAGCATGGTGCCAGCATCTGCGTCTTCTGAGGGCCTCAGACTGCTCCCACTCATGGCAAAAGTGGAAGGTAGCCAGGGTGTGCAGATCACATGGTGAGAGAGAGAAGCAAGAGAGAGGGGAGGAGGTAATAGGTTCATTTCAACAATCAGTTCTCTCAGGAACTAAAAGTGAGAACTTACTCCCTTGAGAATGGCATAGTCATCCATGAAAGATCTGCTCCCATGATGACCTAAACACTTCCTACTAGCCCCTACCTGCAACATTAGGGATCAAATTTGAATATGAGATTTGGAGGGGCTAGATATCCAAACTATGTCATTGCTAATTAACTGACAAGCTGTCTGTCAACATACAGAACCTACCTTGTTCTGACTTCATGTCCATTCTCAAGATAATTGTCCCGGGATTAAATAAACCTTTGTATAGCATGTGATACAATCTGTTGCCAGATAATCCCCTCTTTTTTCCTTTTTCTACTTTTATTTCCCTTAATAAGAATTACCAATTAAGTATTCACTGGTAGTGAATATAGTTTATAGTCTAAAATAACCGGGGACTAGCAATAATGACCCTTCACATTCAACAGCTTTTCTAAAAATAAGGTTTAATTATTTTTTCACATTTACTATAATTATATATAGTATTCAATGGTATAAAATGTTCTAACTCAGAAAGTAGCAAATATAGAACATTATAATTGTAAATTTTTTATATCATATCTATGCTGGTTCATCTAACCAGAAAAATATTTCTGTGACTTGCACATACTGAAAATTATGCCTTGGGAAAAATCCTTCTGCAAAGAAAATGTCAACTCAAACATTTCATATTTGGAGAATGTATTTAGTAAGGCATTATTCCTAAAAGATCATGTTAAGAGTTTCATAATTTTATAAAGATGCATAAAATCCCTCATATTAATGGCAAGAAGTGATAGAATATATCAATGTGAGGGAAAGAGCTCAAAATATCCTTGCTTAGTATTTGTCTTTGAACTAGGTTATTTATATAGTAGCATCAAAGATTCACTTAAAAATAAATATATATTAAAGCTATAAATTAATTATAATTACAATGTTATTACACAATGAGAAACTGCAATGTGTTTCACAATGTTTATCAATTTCTAATACAGCTGGAATTTTATTTTTTTTCCAAAATTAGCACACTATAAACAACAATGGCATCATCACAAGACAAACAAAATCCGAGTAGTTATATTCTATTCAGAAAACAGGAGAAAAATATCTATTGTAATTTTTAATTTTTATCTTCAAGCAGGTTATTTCCTCTTTTCTATATTCTACTTCCTTAAGTCCCTACCTTTATCCCTCCTTATTTCATCAATAACCATAGACTAAATCACTTAATTTGTAACTGAAGTTCCAAACACTGCACATAGTCTGAGGTACCACTTGTCTAAGTCCCTTTGGCCACTATTACAAAAACACCAAAAAATTTTGCTTTCAAAAACAACAGAAATATATTTCTCATAGTTCTGGACGCTGTGAAGTTCAGGATCAAGGCATTGAAGTATCAGTGTCTGGTGAGGGCCTGCTTCCCCCTTCATAGTGCAGGGACAGAAAAGGTGTCATACCTTTCCTCACTCATCATAAGGGTCACAGCCAATATTCCTATAAGAAAAGACAAAATTAATAAGAGAAAAACACAACAAATTTATTTAATCAAAGTTTTATGTGGCATGAGAGACTTCAGAAATGAAGAGCCAAAGACTCAGGAAAAACTCAGTTTTTATGTTTCTTTGATGAAGAAGAGAACTGTGTAGAAATATGATTGGACAAAAGTATACGATCTAATGGTAATAGACTTGGAGGAACCCAACAAGGCCTGTCTATTCATATTTTTTTTGGTCTTTCTATGTGGCATTTATTTCTCCCAGGTATAGAGCAGGATCCCTTCTGGAATGAGGGTCTTATGATCTACTGTAGGAGAAGGTCAGAGAATTTCTTTGTGGTCAGCTTTTACACAGAAAGGCAGAGGAAGGTTAGAGTAATAATTCTATTTTCTATGACTCATGCTGGGGGAGAGGAATTCCAGTTTCTATGACCTGTCTTGGGGAATAAACGGAAGCCAGAGAAGGAAGGGCAAGAGGAAGGCAGAAGGAGACTTTGCTTCTGAGACCCTTTCAGTGCCCAACCCCTCAGAGTCCTCAGAATGCCAAAGTGCCGTACTTTGGAGTATTGATTTCTAAGCCTCAGCAATAGACCACCATCTTCTTGCTATTTCCTCACATGGCAGAAGGGACTAGGGAACTCTCTGGGAACCCCATTATGAGAGTACTAATCCCATTCATGAAGGCTCTACCCTCATGACCCTATTACTCTCAAAGGCCCCACTTCCAAATACCGGGGATTTGGTTTCAGCATATGAATTGTGGAGTCACAGAAACATTAAGTCTATAGGATCACTGATTACAAAAGTATGTTTGTAATCAGTACAAATTTTAGGAATCCTGTGTCAATGGAGTCCCTACCAAACACCGTAAGTAACCAGAGTTATAATTTTTTGTGTATAGAGGCAGTTTTTTATTAGATTTGATCTCTAGTTTCATAACTGGAATTATGAACTATTTATGTAAATAAGTACCAGACCTAGGAAATTGTCAAGGTACTCCAAGATTACAGTAGAAGCAAGATACTCTTGTTAGAAATTATTTCATTGAATTCAACCCTAGAGAGAAGGGTTTTTTTTTTTTTTATCTATTTCCAGTCATCTTTGAGCCAGTTGCCTATCAGAATTTTTGAATAATTGGTGGTCATACAGTATCTTTCTGATGTGCATTATCTGCTGTGTTATCTATTGGCTGGACTCTTTTGAACCACCTGCCTGCCTTTTATTTCATTCCTGAGTTGTCCTTTCTAGATTCCCACTAAGCACACAATGTTAGAACCATTACTATAAACCTGCTTGAATGTAGACAGAGTTTATTTGTCCCAGGTCCCGATAAGTCCCTTGGTTATCATTAAAATAAGCTTGATCATAATGTGAAAATTAGCTATTTTCAGGTTGAATGACGTTTGATCTATAAATATTTATACTATTTTATAATAATAAGATTATTTTATTGTTATTTATACGTCATTTCTCAGTGTTCTTTTTTGAGATTCTGGATGTACAATGCCTATTTCTGCATTCCAGGGAGCTCACGATAATAAATGCTCTAAGATATTTGTTTTAGAAATATGCTTTTGAGAGAGAAAAAATGAGAACAAAGCAAGTCTCATACTAGTAATGAAGAATTTGACAATTGTGGGGTTTCCGTAGATTCAAGAGATTGCTTAAAGTTGTTTGAAGGTAATATCTTTTAATATATTATTTGGAAGAAATATGTGAGAGTAGTAGAAAATAATTGAAAACACATTCATGAGTATATAAAAATACATAAAAATTAAGAAACACATACCCATAACTCTCACATTATTATTTCTACAATTTGTCACATGGTTATAGCTGGTATATATAGCTTTTTTCTTCCATTACCCATTTCATATTCCCCACGTGTTTAGAAAGTACCTTTGCTGGTCCTGCTTTTTTGTTTGGTGGAGTGATCCAAATGTATATTCCTAAAACATCGGAACCATTGACAATTCTTGTATTGAGTGGTCCCAGTTATGTATTATCCTTTATCACATGGCCTGGGTTTATTAAGTGGTACCCCAAGGAATTTCCTGCATCTCTTACATACTTCTCCTTAGCCCTATCCTACAGTATTAATCAGAATCAGTTAGCCTAACTACAGAGACACCGTCTAATCTGCCTGATAATTTGCTGATGTGAAGAGCACAAAGTATCCAGGGGACAGACTCAATGAAAAGATATTGGTGTCCCCTTTTGGAAGCATTCCTTCCTTCAGAATTAAGACTTATAGACTAGCAAAGCCTATAACTATGGTTATCAAAAGAAAAAAAATGTATTTCTCTATTAGATATCTAGACGTAATAGTGAGGAGAGGCATTCCCATTTCTACTTTTATAATCTAAGACCTGTGAATTCTGGCTTGTAAAAGAATTTATTTAGCAACCATGACCATAGAGATACTATAGTGGTACAGAAAGATGTTACCATTCTTCTGGTACTGAAATGAAATCTTCCAAAGGCCACTCAACCATATATCAGGCTATATATGAATACTTCATTATGATCGTGTGATGGTAATTTCATGCATTAACATAATTGGGCTACAGGGTGTCCAGATATTTGTTTAAAAATTCTCATGTGTTTGTGGTAGTATTTATGGGTAGTATTTACGGATGATATAACATTTGAATCAGTAGACTGAGTAAAGGAGATTGCTCTCTACAGTGTGAGTGGGCCTCATTCATTCTGTTGAAAGGATGAGTAGAATAAAAAGATTAAATAAGGAAAAATTTGCTTTCTATTTTTTGTTTGTTTTTTTGTTTTGTTTTTTTTTGAGACAGAGTCTTGCTCTGTTGCACAAGCTAGAGTGCTGTGGCGTCAGCCTAGCTCACAGCAACCTCAAACTCCTGGGCTCAAGCGATCCTTCTGCCTCAGCCTCCCAAGTAGCTTGGACTACAGGCATGTGCCACCATGCCCGGCTAATTTTTTATATATATATTTTTAGTTGTCCAGATCATTTCTTTCTATTTTTTTAGTAGAGACGGGGTCTC
>CAUYRB010011996.1:0-61360 GCA_963574695.1 Propithecus perrieri | reverse complement strand
CTCACTTAGTAGAATGCATTCCAGCTCTATCCAGGAGTATAGAAGAGGTGCTATATCACCATTGTTTCTTAAAGCTGAATAGTACTCCATGGTATACATATACCACATTTTATTAATCCACTCATGTATTGATGGACACTTGGGTTGTTTTCACATCTTTGTAATTGTGAATTGTTAGATCATCTTGGTTAGCTGCTTTTTTAAAGTCATAACTTGGAACCCTTTTTTCCCAGCTGTAACTGCTTCAAGGCCTTCTAGTTGTTTGGTCCCAGAAGTTGAAGATGGAAAGCTAGAAATAGCAAACACTCAGGGTTGACTTGCTGCACCCTAATGTAGCTCTGCCCTGAAGGCCTTGAAGACTGTTTCTATGAAATTTGGTTCTGTTTCTCTCGCTCCTTCTCTAAAATTCTCCTCTTCTAACATGTTGCTATTCTTCCTAGTCTCGTAGATATACGAGATCTATGACACTAACCACACTACAGGACTTGGCTGTTGATTTTCTTGTGCTGATTTTTAATTTAATTTAATTATAGCTTGACTGAAATAATTGCTGCTTGCCTTCTTTCAGTGTTCTGTTGTTGATTCTGTGGAATTTATCAAGGCCCTTGATCCTCTCAGAGGAAATTTATTTTTTAATGACTTTAAAAGTATTTAAGGAAATTCAACCAATACCTATCAAAATTAAAAAGACATGATCTTTTCCAGAAATTTCAAATCTAGGGAATTATCCTTGAAATATCTTAGCACATCTGTGAAGTGATATAATACAAAGGTGCTCATTGAAGTTTTCGTTTTAATAGCAAAAGAAAAATGCAGCCATCTAAATGTCAATCAATAGTGGATGAGGTAAATAATTCTGGTTCAACAACAAAGTAGAATCTCACATAGCCATTAAAACAAAGAAACGGTATTATACATACTGATAGGAAATAATATCTAAGATATTTTAAATGTAAACAACTACATGAAGTATACACTTATATTTTCAGAGCATATCTATGGAATTATACAAGCCAAATTGATAACAATGATATATCCCGGAGATGAACAATAGATGGCTGGACACAGGAAAGGGAAAAAGATTTTTTTTCACACATTTTTTTATACTTATTGGATTTTGTACCATGTGCATATACTACCTCTTTTAACATTGTTTAAATTTATTTTAAAATGATTTTGAAAAAATTAGCCCCCTTGTGTTCTATTACTTTTACCTTAAAATACGTTGTATAGTTGGAAAAGAAAAAAGTAAACAAAGTTTGAAAGATATTTGAATAGATTCATTGCAAAGGATATTTTAAGAAGCTGGAAGGAGATGGTCTTTTAGTGCCAGATAAACCTGAATTCTAATATTAGCCAAATTTTCTGCCAAATTAAATAGCTTCTTTGCTCCTCAGTTTTCTCTTCTATTAAGAAAAAAAGCAACAGTTATAAAAGTAGAAACTTCCTCCCATAAAATAATGAATTCCAAGAACCTGATACAGGATCTGGATCCATAGCAGTAATCAATAAACTCAATTATTATCATTTTTTAAATTTTAGCTCCTTCTCCAGATTCAGAATCACTTACTGCATCAGTCTTGATAAAGTATTATATGTTGCTAAAGTCATGTTGTATGGATAAATACGATGGTGAAAATTATACCAGCTAAAAAAGTATCTATAGTCTTAACACCATTTTGGTCAAATATGGACTGCATATACAAAGATGGCCCCATAAGATTATAATGAAACTGCCCTATACATGACTTTTACTGTACCTTTTCTATGTTTAGATATGTTTATATACACACATATTTACCATTGTGTTATAATTGCCTGGTATTCAGTACAGTAACATGGCAACATGCCATGCAGGTTTGTAGCCTAAAAGCAGCAGGTATACCATGTAGGTTTGTGTAAGTACACCCTATGATGTTCACACAATGATGAAATCACCTAAGGGCACATTTCTCAGAACTATCACCATCCATCTTTAAGTGACTCAAGACTGTATTGATTGGCTAATTAGATATTTAATTCACTTACAGGCTGCCCTACCAGACTGGCAGACAGCACATGTCATCTATTGAGTTTTATACCATAGTAACAAAGAAAGCTGTCAATCAACTCATCAAATCAGGCTGAAACTTAAATGTTCTACTTTTCAGATTTACACCATTAACATTTATATAATTTTGTACTACATTTAGTAATGTCGTTTATCACACTTAGATGTGTGAATAGTCTGGAGGGGCTTCTTTTTCCTCCTTATTCTGAGCATTCTTAAAGGAAATTGGAGACTCAGGAGGTATGTAGAGGGGTTTATTTGTGATCATTATTATAAAGATGTGATTTATTTTTCTATTCCTGTTTTTGATGATGGTAGTAGCCATGCTTATCTGAGATTTATTTAGTGATTCAGTTGACAGCCTTTAACACTTACCATGTCAAAAAACATGTGCAGACTGCTATGGACTTGTAAATATAAAACTATCAAGGACCCTGTCCTCAAGGAGCTTGTAGTTCACCACATAAGATATGTTATGAACATAAATAAACATAATGTAGAATGTGGTTGATAAAATGAGAGGAAGAAAATAAGCTATTCTGAGATTTTATAGGAGCATTATTCACAATAACATCCCAAATGTCCACTGATGGATGAATGGATAAACAAAATGCAGTATATACATATAATAGAATATTACTCAGCATTAAAAATGAATGAAATTCTGATACATGCTAGAGCATTAATGAACCTTGAGGACATTATGCTAAGTGAAATAGCCAGTTACAAAAGGATAATATTAAATAATTCCACCTATATGAAGTACCTAGAATAGTCAAATTCATAGAGACAGAAAGTGAAATGGTGCCTGCCAGAGATTGGGGGTATAAAGAAATGGAGAAGTATTGTTTAGTGGGTACAGAGTCTTAGTATACGATGAGTAAAACATTCTGGATATGGATAGTGGTGACGATTGCACAGCAAATGCCACTGAACTATAGACTTAAAAGTGGTTAAAATGGTAAATATTATGTTAAAAAAAGAATAAAAATGACAGATAGTTTGATATAAATTTAAATTTCGCAATATTCAAGATTTTCCCTAAGAAAATAAGAATAATCCTGCCCTTAACTTAGGCATTTTACATCCAGAGACATCCTTAAAAAATACACAGAAAAAGAATAATTGTATCTGCATACTTCAGAACATAATTCTAAATATTAAATTTTGAAAGGATGAAATGGTGTGGAAATAAAACTATATGCAATCTTTGCATGTGCATAAAGGAGGGCAAGAGAAGATGATTGATTGTTGAAATAAATAGAAAGTTTCAGGCTATCTTATACGATGAGGTTGTTCCAATGAGGCAATGCTGTCCTGACTTCACCATGCACATAAATTTTCTTTGCTTATTGATGTCCTAATAGCAACAAGCCTTTACCAGAATTCTTTTTAACAAGATTTTATATTTGAAAGCTATATCCTTCATGTCAAATGATACAATGCCTCTAGTCACTTCCTTCAACTATATGTGAACTTAATAATTGGTGTCTTTTAAATATAAATATAAACATAAATAGCTTAAATAGGACATTTGCTCCCCATTTGACTTGCTCATGTAACTGAGATTCCAGAAAGGAGCCCTGTCTTTCAATAAGTTAGTCACAGGATATTTTTAGCAGTTTCAAAGTGGGTACTGTTTCCAGCAAACTGAATGAAGTTGGGTAAATGGCAGGCAATTGGATGCCCTTGCTATTTGTACACGAGGCAGTGAATCACACTGCTTAAAAAAACTAAGAGTGTATTTATGTATAGGAATAGCATCTAGGATTCTGCTTATATACTGACAGTCTTATGTTGATGAAAATAAAGCCTACTATTATCCCGCCAGCATATCGATGCCGGAGAGTCCTTTTGGTAGAGAAAGAGCCTTTTAAACATACTAACCACTCTCTGCACCATTTAGTACAACCTGTGAGAACTTGTGAGTTTTTCTGATCTATTTATAACTGCAGAGGTATAATAGTATCTATTTAAGTTGAATCCAGAACAGTCAACATGTTGGTTAATTTATCAATGCAACAATTATTTAGCAACACTTTTATGATGTTGTATGGAGCTCTGACGGTATGCCCTTGGAGATGGTAGATAACTCTATGTCCAGCTAAGCATAAGCAGGAATTTGTTTCTTCTGTTGGAAACCCCAAATCCTTATGTCCAAGGACATTATGAAATAACCCCTAGATACACGCAAATAAAAAAAGTTTTCCATTCTTTCTGCTACCATTTCTTTTTCCCATACCTCCCCTGGACTATGCAGATTACAACTTGCTTTTAGACTGTAGCTACTACCCTAAAATGCATATTTGTATTTAAGCCCTCCCGCCTGAAAAGAGAAAGAACTAGGTCATATGTTTGTACAGTCTGAGGAAACAACCTTGGCCGTCATCAACACTTCCTTGATTTTTTCTCAATTTATTAGATTCCTTGGCCTTGATATGTGATCATGGGCAATGAGTGATGTTAAAATATTTAAGCACCCAAAGAAGTACTTCCATATATCTCGATGACTAAACTCAATTATAAAAATATTCCACAAAAATAAGGATTAAAATAAGATTTTCTTTCTATCACATGAGATGATCTATAATTCTGTACATACTGTATATGCATAATTAAAATAAATATCTTAATATACTGAGAGTGAAAACAGACATTCAAAGATTTTATATATATTTAAGTGTATCCAAATCCTTTCTTAGAAATAACCCTAAATGGCATTCAACAGAAGAATAATTCACAGCTTGGGAGAATAATTTTACACAATTAGTTATTAGGTTCTGCATATTACATTCATATATTGCCTTAGTGACATATCCCATTGCATTCCTCTAAGTGCTATCGAAAAGATATCGTACCCAAAGAGCTATTCCTGCTGCATTTATTTATTCAATTATTCACATTTCTTTGTCATTTTTACATTTCACCCTTAAAAACTCCTTGAGGTTTGCCTTATTCTTATCGTGTCATCAGATGTCTTCAGATATTACTCCAGAAAAACATTTAGCAATCATATTATAGTTTATGGAGCTGAATAAAAGATATCCCAATTGTGTAAATAAAATTCTCTCACTTTTTTTCTGCAGGAAATAGTCCCCTTGATTGCAAAGTATCTGGACACCTCAGGAGCACAATGAAACTGGCAGAGATAAAAAGTGCAGGTGGGTTTGATTTGTCTCTGGAAGCTAGAAAACCTCTCTTCAATGAAGAAGGTTAAAGCGGTAATAATTCTCCATAATGAACTCCGATAATGAGGAACAAGCAGTGAGCCCCTCATTACGGTAGCTAAGGGCTCCAGCGAGAATGAGCAAGAAGGCTGCACTGTTTTCTTGCTCCTGTGATTCCAACATAAAAACACAACACAATAAAGAAGCATATTGTTACTCTGAATTTCAGAGGAAACACTGAAGATGTTTTTCAGAGTAAATAAATTAATCATTCTCCTAAACTCAGTAACTAATCTTACTCTTCTGTTTTTATTTCCTGGCCAATCTTCCTCATGCAGAAGCTATGTAGCCCCAATTTTTTTTTCTTTTTCATATTCAAGATATGTGTATAGTAATCAGACAGTGTCTGCACAAAAGATACTGAGTTGATATCTACACATGGAAAACTAAGGGGACCCAGCAAACCTGAATATTGACACCCTCACCCTCTGTCATCAATCTAGAGTACTGCATAATAAACGTTATAGTCACATCTGTGCAATATATATAGATTGAGCATGACCAAAAATAATGGCTGAATTCCCCTTAATGTGTTATTATCTGTAATTACCTGTAAAAAAAGTTGTAACAAATTCTGGCACTGATACTGTATACAACACTTTGAAATTTACTACTGTTTTTAATGAGTAATAGAGTCTTTTATGAAAATGAAGAAAATAATAAACACAAATTTGCTTCTAAGTTGTATTTCCCTAGAAAGGTCAAGTCTAATGGAACCCCATGGGCCTTTATTTGTTGAGAATAAGAATGTGAACTGTGACTTACAATGACTGTGAGACATCAGGAATATACCTAGAGAGTAAACAAATACAGCAGAAACCCATGACGACAGATTTATTTATTAAATAATTATTCCTTTATATTAAATTCAGGTGTTTTATAAAAAGATATAGGGACAATATTTTCAGATAGAAAAAATATTTGTAAAATTACTTGCTATCTTAAAGGATCCAACTAATTTTCATGTTGAGAGGCATTATTTAACAAAGATGGTGACAGAACCCTAACTATTAATAAATTTCTGAATGTTCTTTCAATCTCTGAGAGAGATTGCATGATTCAAGATTTTTTATGCATCATTCCCTGCTTTAGTTATTCTTAACAGACGACTCATGAGAGGGGAAGAGCCATAGGTTGTATATACCCTACATGGCTGTGATCATAAGGTAATTTATCTCTTCAAAGGCTCATTGACTTTGTAAGTCAACTGTGAATGAAAAAATTCTTAACTTTCCCAGTCATAAAGCTGTGATTAGCTCAACCGTTCTGCTATAAATATACCAAAATGATTTCGTTAATAAATTTCATGAATAAGAAGCTTGGGGCTTTATTTTTCCCCCTCATACTCTTCACTTCAAGTTCTCGTATTGTAATGATACACAAAGAATGAAGTTTTATGTGGCGACAAGATATAAAATAAAATGCATGAACTTCGTGTTTATGTTTAATTAATTAGAGGAAAAGCAGTATCAAATGAATGATATTTTAAAGTATAGTATAATTTTAACTGCATTTAAAAAATAACATGAAATAAAGATCTGAATAAACACACCAAAATGTTAAGTGATGTAGAAGATTCAGACTGCTATCTTTCAGCATGAATGTCAGTGAGGTAGCTCAAGCTGTTCTTCCAAATGATGTTTAAGAGACTAGATGACTCCCATTCCACACCCAACAACCTCTGTGTTACAAAAGGAAAAGGGAGGTCTTAGTAGGACTCCCTTTAACTCTAGATAAGGTCCTATTATTACATTGTTTCTTGCCTCCAGTTGTCTTACTGTTATGACACTTACTCTTTGTACTCAATAATCTTGCAGAAAAATCTCACAAAACAATTTAAGAAATGTCACTTTTTAAAACACCATCAAAATCCTCAACATAGACCTGTTGGAGTCTCTGTGTCAAGAATAGTTAGTTCTCAGGGAATCTCATGTGATTTAAAAGATTTTAATGAATTGATGGTAATTTCAATTTATTCTTTACTCTCGTTTTTCCCTTCCTAAACCAGAGAGAGAATTTCAATTTTTTCCCAATATTTAACAGTCACCTACTCAAAATGATGAAAACATTTTTCTCTTTAGAACACAAGAAGCAGACCCACGCAAATTCTTAAGTGGGTATTTTATCTTACTTGATATCTCCTGAATATTATTGACTCTATTTCTCCATAATACAGAAAACTTCTAACCATTCTAAACTTAAGGCTCATGAAGCATGTGTGTGTCAAAGGTCTTCTAGGAGGCTGTATTATTCAGGGTTCTTCAGAGAAACAGAAACAGTAGAATTGTATTTATATATAAAAAATTATACACACACATTCTGTATATAAAGAGATTTATTATAAAGTATCATCTCACACAATTATGGAGGCTGAGAAGCCTCAGGACCCTACTGACTGCAACCTGAAGGCCCAGGAGGAAAGTTGACCTGAGAGCCGGAGAGCCAGTGGTGTAGATTCCAGTTCAGGTCTGATACCCTGAGAACCAGGAGTGCCAAGGACAGGAGGATTTGATGTCCCACTCAAGTAGCCAGGCAGAGAGTGACTTCAACCTTCCTCTGCCTTTTTGTTCTATTCATACCCTCAGCAGATTGGATGAGGCCAACCCACATGAGGGAAGGGGGCATCTGCTTTACCCAGTCCAATTCCAATGCTAATCTCTTCTGAAAACACCCTCACAGACACCCGGAAATAATGTTTAAGATTGTAAAATAAACCAGAGAGTAAAGACAGATCTAGAAAATAACAAAAAGCAATTATTAATGGAATAATAGCAGACTTTTCAACAGCAACAAGGAAGAAGCTATCTGAGCATGCCATGACCCAGTCAAGTTGACACATAAAGTTAACTATTACAGAGGTGTTATTTAATAATTATAAATACCCAGAAAGCTTATCAGTGGCAAACATTTTATTAACCCCATTATGGTGGCAAGAGGGATTTAACAAGTATAGGCACATCCAGCTTGTTGAATATTACTTGCATGTCAAGTCAAATAATACTATCAGGAGAACTCTATTTGTAGATGAAAATATTTAATTTCATCTTACCTATCCAGCAGTATGATGAATCAGATATTATTTATTACAAATTAAATACATGTGAAAGCAGACCACCAGAAATAATACTCAGAAGAAACTAAGAAGACATTTAGACATCCAAGGAGTTCACATATTTGAAATATCAGAAATAAAATTTTAAAAATAGATAAAACATTTAAAGAAAAAAATATGAAATAATAAAATAATAGGACATAAAAATATTAAAAGGTCAAGAATATATGAAAGTTAAAATTTTAGGACTGAAAAATATAATTCTTAAAAAAACCCTGAATGAATAGGTTATGCTACAGATTAGACATAGCTAAAGAAAGGTTTAGTGAACATTTTCCAAACCAGAATAATTACCCAGAACATAGCACAGAGAGAAAAGAAAATGGAAGATATGAAAGATAATATAAGAGACATTGGGGAAAAAATAAGTGGACATATCATATGTTTAATTCTATTCCAAACAGGGAAGAAGAGAGATAATAGGAGAGAAGTTGTTTAAGTAGATAATGGCTAATAATTGTCAAGAGCAGATGAAATCTAGATTTATAAAGAAAAGAAGTGTAATGCATACAACCAGAAAGATTAAAAGCAAAACAAAAAACAAAAAGACTCTACACCAAGAGATACAGTCTGATAAAATTACAAATCACCAGAGAAAATGACGAGATCGTAAAGTAAACCAGAGAGTAAAGACAGATCTACAAAATAACAAAAAGCAATTATTAATAGAATAATAGCAGAGTTTTCAACAGCAACAATGAAGAATAAAATCAGTAAAACAATATCTTCAATGAGCTGATGTTATTTATAAAAATAAACATTCATGATAAACACTCAAGAAGGTTACAAAGTGGAAATAATAAAATTTTAACTATAACAAGGCTACATATAAATATAAGTATATTAAAATATACTTATATTAATATAACATTATATTAATATAAAAATAGCTATATTAATATAAAATTAGAATGTAAGACCATTAAATTATTTAAAATGGAGAGAATTACCATATAATTAAAAGTTTTAGTTGATCAGGTATATATAATAATTATAAACTTGTATTGCTAAATAATAGCCTTTAATTATGTAAAAAAAATTGATAGAATTCAGGAATATATTGAAAATAAATTCATTATTACAGTGGAGGATTTTATCCTCTTGATAAGTAAAGTAGACAATAATTATTAGAATATATTAATAAAATATTTGGTTGACCAAATTTGAAAATTTTATTTATAAGGCCAGTACATGAGTCTGTACTTAACAGACAAAACCATACATTCTTCTCAAGAGTATGTAAAATGGATTTTCCAAAAAATTGACCATACTTTAAGCCATAAAGCAAATCTCAACAAAACTTGAAAAATCAATAACTTATCCTCATGTTCTTTGACTACAATGTAGTTAAAGGCCAATATTAAAAAGATTTTTTTTAAAGATTTCATGTATCAGAATACATGAACACACACAATATAAATAACATACGGGGGAAGAAAGTTTCAATAGAACTTTAAAATATTTGGAACTAAATGATAGTGAAAACACAAAAATTTTGAAAGAGGCTATGAAATGGTATTAGGAGGGAAAGTAATATCCTCAAATTATTATATTAGAAAATAAAATATATTAAAGTTGGTAAGCAAAGCAGCCAATTTAAGAAATTAGAAAAAGAATAAAACAAAACAAATAAAGCAGGAGAAAGATATTTTAAAAAATAAAAGTTGAAATGAATGGAATAGAAAATAAAAAGACCAAATAAACAGCCCACATAGGCAGATCTGAGGGAAGAGTGCGGTGTGGGTCCTAGCTACATTGTGTTCATGGGGCACCCCTGCCAGAACAGAAGGGCCGCCCTCGCAGCTCAGGCTGGGATCTTGGGCAGTGAACCTCCTTGCCAGAAGCACGGTTGTGGGGGAGCTCAGCTGGCTTAAGCCCATGCCTGCCAGCAGATGCCAAATGGGGACTGCGGAGTAGAGGATAGGGGAGAGGAGCAAGGCCCACTCCAGATTGTCAGATTGTGATTCTCACATGGCCCTGCCTCCACAAGCAGACTTTCTGGTTGAGTTGGACCACTTTAGCTCCTCCCTGGTGACTTTGCCCAGAAACTGGGAGCAGACCTTTGACCCTGCTGAAACAGATACCTTGCCAGCTTTTGTAGAGCCTGAGGACAAGCTCACCCAACCAAGCCCTTTCCAGTCTCACTCTTACACCTGCCCCCACAGTGGCAGAAAATAAGGACTCACCTGGAAGTTCCAGGATCCCACCACCACCCTGGGGTATTTGAGTGCTTCTGCTGAGGGGCTAGAGCCAGTCACAAACAACAAAAAAAGAAAACTATATGCCAATATCCCTTATGAATATAGATGCAAAAATTCTCAATAAAATTCTAGCAAACCGAATTCAGCAGCACATCAGAAAAATAGTCCACCACGACGAAGTGGGCTTCATCCCAGGGATGCAAGGATGGTTCAACATACATAAATCCATAAATGTGATTCACCACATAAACAGAAGCAAAACCAAAAACCAGATGGTCACCTCTATAGATGCAGAAAAAGCATTTGACAAAATTCAGTACCCTTTTACCATAAAAACTTTCAACAAAATAGGCATAGATGTAACATACCTCAAAATTATAAAAGCCATATATGACAAACCCACAACTAAATCATACTGAATGGGGAAAAATTGAAAGCATTCCCACTTAGAACTGGAACTAGACAAGGTTGCCCACTGTCACCACTTCTATTCAGCATAGTGTTGGAAGTCCTAGCCAGAGCAACCAGACAAGAGAAGGAAATTAAGGATATCCAAATGGGGAAAGGAGAGGTCAAACTATCACTCTTTGCTCACGTTATGATCTTATATCTATAAAACCCCAAAAACTCTGCCAAGAGACTCCTTGAAGTGATAAATAAATTCAGCAAAGTCTCAGGTTACAAAAAACAAAAAGCAATGTACACAAATCAGTAGCATTTCTATAAACCAACAACAGTGAAAGAGAGAATCAAATCAAAGACTCAAGATCTTTCACAATAGCAATAAAAAAATAAAGTACCTAGGGATATATTTAATCAAACAAGTGAAAGACTTCTACTAGGAGAACTATGAATCACTGAGGAAGGAAATCACAGAGGATGAAACAAATGGGAAAACATATCACACTCATGGATTGGCAGAATCAACATTGCTAAAATGTCCGTACTACCCAAAGTGAGTTACAGATTCAAGGCAATCCCCATCAAAATACCAGCATCATTTTTTGCAGATCTAGAAAAAATAATTCTATGCTTTCTTTGGAACCTGAAAAGAGCCCAAATAGCCAAAGCAACTTTAAGCAAAAAGGAACAAATCTGGAAGCCTCACTCTACCAGACTTTAATCTATACTGTGAGGCTACAGCAACCAAACAGCACAAAAATAGAGGCATAGATCAATGCAACAGTACAGGAATCCAGATATAAAACCATCCTCATATTGCCATCTGATCTGTGAGAAAGTAGAAAACAATTTACACTGGGGAAAAGAAGCCCTGTTCAAGAAATGGTGCTGGCAAAATTGGATACCTACATGTAGAAGATTGAAACAGGATCCATATCTCTCACCACTCACTAAAATTAATTCAGGATGGATAACAGACTTAACCCTAAGACATGAAACCATAAGAATGCTAGAAGAAAATGTTGGAAAGCTCTTCTAGATATTGGCATAGGCAAAGAATTCATGAAGAAGGCCCCAATGGCAATTACTGCAACATCAAAAATAGATAAATGGGACTTGATTAAATTAAAAACTTCTGCACAGCCAAGGAAACAACCCACAGGATGAATAGACAACCTACAGAATGGGAGAAAATATTTGCATGCTATATAACCGATAAAGGGCTAATAACCAGAATCTACAAAGAACTCAAGCAAATCAGCAAGGAAAAAATCAAACAACCCCATTAAAAAGTGAGCAAAAGACCTGAATAGAAGATTTTCAAAAGAAGATAAACAAATGGCCAATAAACATATGAAAAAATGCTTAATGTTGCTAATCATTAGGGAAATGCAAATCCAAACCACAATGAGATATCAACTAACCCCGTGATAATGACTCTTATGAAAGAGTCCCAAAACAATAGATGTTGGTGTGGATGCAGAAGAAAGGAACACTTATATACTATTTGTGGGACTGCAAAATAGTACAACCTCTATGGAAAATAGTATGGACATTCCTTAAATAACTAAAAGTAGACCTACCATTTCATCCAGCAATCCCACTAGTAGGTATTTATCCAAAGGAAAAAAAGGGTATATTTTATCAAAAAGACACTTGCACTCAAATATTTGTTGCAGCACAATTCACAATAGTAAAGATGTGGAATCAACCCAAGTGCCTATCAATACATGAGTGGATTAGTAAAATGTGGTATATGTATACCATGGAGTACTACTCAGCCATAAAAAAATAAATAATACCTTTTGTAAAAACCTGTATGAAACTGGAGATGATTATCCCAAGTGAAGTATAGCAGGAATGGAATAACAAACATCACATGTACTCACTATTATATTGGAATTAACCAAGCAGCACTCATGTGCACAATAGAAAGTAAAACTCAACAGAAATCAACTCAACAGGTGGGAGCAAGGAGGAGGAGGATGGATAAAATTATACCTAACAGATACAATGTACACTATGTGGGAGATGGGCACACTTATAACTTTGTCTCAAGTAGTACAAAAGCAATCTCACCATCAAATTGATACTAATTGATCAATACTTATGTGCTCATATATGGAAGTAACATTCATCAGGTGTTGGGCAGGTGGGAAGGGAGAAAGGATGGGTATATTCACACCTAATTAGTGCAGGGCACATTGTAGAGGGGTGGGCATGCTTGTAGCTCTGACTTAGGTGGTGCAAAGGCAATATATGTAACCTAAACATTTATACCCCTGTAATATTCTGAAATTAAAAAAAAGACAGGAACAGAAGATTTTCAAAAGAAGATAGACAAATGGCCAGCAAACATATGAAAAAATTATCAATGTCACTTATCGTCAGGGAAATGCAAATTAAAACCACAGTGAGATACCACTTTGCCCTGTTAGGATGGCTTTTATTAAAAAGTCCAAAAACAACAGATGTTGGCATGGATGCAAAGAGAAAGGAATGCTAATACACTATTGGTGGGACTGCAACCTCTATGGAAAACAGTATAGAAATTTCTTAAAGAATTAAAAGTAGACCTACCATTCAATCCAGCAATCCAACTAATGGGTGTCTACTCAAAGGAAAAGAAGTAATTTTATGTAAAAGACACTTGCCTTCAAGTATTTATAGCAGCACAATTCACAATTGCAAAGATGTGGAATAATCCAAGTGCCCATCAATTCATGAGTGGATTAACAAACTGTGGTATAGCTATACCATGGAGTACTAGTCAGCCATTAAAAGACATGAATTAATATCTTTTGCAGCAATTTGGATGGAACTGGAGACCATTATCCTGGGTGAAATATCTCAAGAATCGAAAAACAAACACTGCTTGTACTCTCTATAATTTGGAACTAATTGATGGGCACACGTGGGCACAGAAAGAAATAAAAATCACTGAAAATCAAGAAGGGGGTAAAGGGAGAAGGGGAAGGGTGAAAACCTACCCAACAGGTACAATGAGCACTATTCGGGTGACGGCACACTATGGTACTGACTAAAGCATTATAAAAGCTACCCGTGTAACAAAACCATTTGTACCCCCTTAATACTTTGAAATAAAAAAAAAAAGAAAGAAAAGTTGCTGGAATGTTGTAACCATTCTAGGAGTTGGGACTGATTTTAGGGAAGGGGTGGCAGGATCAGCCTAGTAGTGTCATGCATAGGGAGCTGAAACCTAAATGTATGGAGTCATAGAAGAAGCTCAAAATCCCATGGAAAGCCAATGGTGAAGCTGGGGCTGATTTTTATCCCCCGCTGACTACAATGTCTATGAGGGCAGTACAATGGAGTGGAAAAATAAGGACAATATAAGCACAATAATTCGTATTTGAATACAAAGTTTTTTATATTCCATAGCTGTTTGACCTTGACCAAGTTAATTTACTTGTCAGAACTTCAAAAAAACATAAAAATAAAATAATTTTTAAAACTGCAGAAAAATTTTTAAAAAGAACTTCAGATTTCTCAACAATAAAAAACAATGAAGGAAAAAAAAATCTACCTCCTCGGATGGTTGTTGAGTAAATGAAATGTGAATGTGAAAATGCCTTGGTATAGTGCCTGGGACTTGGAAGTTTCTACATAAATGTTATTTTCTCTTTTTTCAAAAATAAATAAATAAATAAGGTAGAAGCCAAGTAGTGCCAGAAAGACAAACCATCAACAGATGGCAGAAACTGGAGGGCAAACACGGGAGTTTAAAATACCTAGTTGCAAATGATAATATGCTCTATTTGTCATCTTGTCTAAAGTTCTGCTCAAGCAGAAAAAGTTGGTGTATATGTAGGGAGTGGAGGAAGTGGGATTTGAACCAACCACAAATTCTGCCATCAGGAGTTTAGCCTATTGAACTAGCAGATTGTTAAAAGACACAGGGGAATCTGATCTCAGCACAAATAGTAAGTGCTGAGAGTAAAAGGCGTAGGGGGAAAGAATATCCAAAATCAAGTGGAGTCATGTCCCAACAGGTAGGACGAGTACAGTGATAGGAATTCAGGGAAGCCCTTAGTCCAAGAAGAGCAGACACACTATGGGGACAGGGGAGAACTGCTAATGAATAAGACTGTCATGGCCCCACCCAGTGAATGGAGCTGGCTCCCAATCCTATTAGGAGCCAAAATTTTTAGGTTAATATTCAGAGAACTGAGCCAAATGGGGAACCTGCTACCCAAGAAAAGAATGTCAGATCTGTCGTTAGAAGTGGAGGCCTGTTATGACAGGGCAAGCTGCTAGAGCAAGCAGCAGAGCCAACTTTTGGAAGCCAAGCCTGAATGAGAACTGGTTAATTATCTGTCTCCTGCCTCAGGTGAGAAGTGATGCTGGGAACTGGGCTGAGCTTTCAGATGGCAACCAGATGGCCTTCATTATGGAATAAAGGAGATAGGGGATGTGAGGATTCTGGCTGGGATCAACAATGCTCTCAACATTGGCTAGAGAATAACCCCTGAATGCCCAACATATCTGCTTTCATTCTGAGTGCCAGTGTTTGCTTTCAAAAATAAATCTAGACCTAAAATCATTAATTATTTTCATCTCATAATCTAAAAGAACCATTAGGTCAATTTATCTGTCAAGAGAAGCTTCCGTTTATCTTTTTAAAAAGTTACTGAATGGAAAATGTTTCTTTAAGAAAAATGGCAAAAGGCTTTAAACATTAAAAGTGATACTTCTCCATTGATTGGATTGGTGAACCAAACACAAGTATTCTACAAAATAAGAGATTTTTTTTTTAACTCAGGATCTCTATCCAGCATCCATCAACTTGCAGTTGTTAACATTGACTGAAAAATGTTTTAAGCTCCTGGGAGGAGACTACAGTTGTAATTACTCATTTTTGAACTACTTTCTTTGTGTGATAACAAACACATAACATGAAATCTACTCTCCTAACAATTTTTAAGTGTATAGTACAGTATTGTTACCTAAATGCACATCATTGTTGTACATAGGTCTCTAGGATTTTTCTCATCTTGTATGAATAAAACTCTATACCCCATGAATGGTAACTCTCCATTTCTAGTCCCTTTTCTCCCCTCCTAGTCCCTGAAAAATGCCAAAGAGAGCATCCACAGTGGAATTGATCAAGCAGAGGAAAGAATCTGTGAATGTCAAGATGGGTTATTTAAAAATACACAGTCAGAGGAGAAAAGAGAAAAAAGAATGAAAGGAATGAAGAAAGCTTACAGGATTTATGGAACAGCATCACAGGAGGCAATATTTGAGCCATAGGAGTTAGTGAAGGTGAAGAGAAAGACATATAGGTAGAAAGGTTATTTAAAGAAATAATAGCAGAAAACTCCCCAAATTTGGGGAAAGATACAAATATTTAGGTGCAGAAAGGTCATAGGTCTCGAATCAAATTCCCTACAAACAAGACTACACCAAGATGTATTATAATCAAACTGTCAAAAAATCAAGGACATAGAGAAGATTCCAGAAGCAGCAAATCACATATAAAGATAGCAGTAGAATCCTCAGCAGGAAGTTTACAGGCTGGAAGAAGTGGGATAATATATTCAAAGTGCTGAAATAAAAACACTGCCAACCAAGAATGTCACTGGAAAAACTGTCCTTCAGAAATGAAGGAGAGATAAAGACTTTCCCAGAAAAACAAAAACTGACTGTCCTATAAGAAACGTTAAAGGAAATTTTTCCAGTTGAAAGAAAAAGACACTAAAATATATGAAAAACATATGAAAGTACAAAACTCACTGGTAAAAAGTAAGTACACAATCAAATTCCAAGTACTCCAATAATGTGATTATGGTGTATAAATCACTTACATCTTTAGTGTGACGGCTAAAGCACAAAACTATTAGAAATAATAACAGCTACAATGATTTCTTAAGGGATATACAAAACAAACAGACACAAATTGTGACATCAAAAATTTAAAATATGGAGGGTAGAGTAGGTTTTCTAATATTATCAAAGTTAACTTGTTATCGGCTTACAACTGCCTGTTATAACTATAAGATGCCTTTTATAAGCCTCATGGTAACCACTAAGCAAAAACCTATAGTAAATACACAAAATATTAAAAGGAGCCAAAGCATACTAACGGAGAAAAATCACCTAACCACAAAGAAAGAAAGCAAGAGATGAATAAAGGAGCAAAAGATCTACAAAACAACCAGAAAACAATTAAGAAAATATCAATAGTAAATCCTCACCTGTCAATAATTGTTAAAATATCCATAGCAACCAAAATGATCTACATATTCAATGCAATCCCTATCAAAATTCCAATAACAATTTTCACAGAATAAAAAAAATCCAAAAATTCATATAGAACTACAAAAGACCACAAATAGCCAAAGCAATCTTAAGCAAAAAGACAAAGCTGAAGGCATTACACTACCTAATGTCAAAATATACTACAAAGCTATAGTAATCAAAACACGATGGTACTGGCATAAAAACAGGCACATGAACCAATGCTACAGAATAGAGCCCAGAAATAAACCCACACAGTGGAGAAAAGTTGGTCAAAAGGTACAAAATTTCAGTTAGAAAGGAGAAATAAGTGCAAAAGGTCTAAGGTACCACATTGTAACTATAGTTTATAACAATGTATTGTTAATATGTTTTTAAAAATTGCTAAAATAGTAAATTTTAAGTGTTCTCACCACAAAAAAAATGATACATATGTGAGGTAATGCATATGTTAATTAATTCAATTTAGCCATTCTATGATGTATAGATATATCAAAACATGTTGCACATTATAAATATACACAATTTCTTTTACCAATTAAAAGAATTAATTAATTTAAAAGAAGAAAAATGCTTTTCTAGCTATATTCTAAAAGGCATGCCCCAATCTTTCAGAAAGTTAGCAAGTTTAACTATGTGTAAAATGGGATACTAGTTCCTCTCCCACTGACCTCACAGGGATATGGAGAGGGTCTAGTCACAGTGGAAGCATAGATGAAAGCAATGTAAACTTTACCCCATGAAAATAATGTAGGATAACTTCATCCTATCAGGTAATTTGAATAAAATGGCTTTAAGCCATTTGAAATAATGATGTGAAGGAAATAGAAAAGCATTCATCTCATAATGTTCTATATAAAGAATCATATAATTCTCTTTGTAAAGTTATAATTATACTTCCCTTATTGTAGTTGTTGTTTCTGAGTTGTTTATAAATCAAATTTTATTTTAAGCACATTAAGGGAACGAGCTATTTAAAGTAACTCCCTGTTGAACTTTTTGTGAAATAAAGAATGCTTCTAAAATGCAAATAGATAATTCCCAACTAATCATTTTTTTCAAGCTTGGGTTTTGTTTATGATGTTTTCTGGAAATGGAACACAGCTATACTGCTGTCAGCAACATCTGGTAGCTTCCCTGTGGAACTGCTTATGTCTTTCTTGGGTCACACTTACAAGAGCACTACCACTGGCCTCATAGGAAGGATGAGACATTCTGGTCCTTCCAGTTGCCCACCAAGTGCTAAGAAACAAACACAACTGTTACTTCTTAGACTATGATCATAGCTGGACTCCCCCATTTCCCACAATAAAGCTTTAAGTCAAGCAGAGGACTCACTCTTCACACAAAAAAATATACTTAATGAAATAAATCCCATATCTTCAATGTTCAGGATTGATTTTCTTACATTCCTAGAAACCATACATCCTCCCAGATAGTCCAAAAGTCTCAGATGAGAATTTTCTTACAAGACTCTCTACATTTCTTGGCTTCAACTAAACTGATAATATTCCTGGTGCTAAAAATAAAAGGTTTGCATAAAATTTGGTTTCTCAGAAACTTGGGAAAAGATGAGTTTCTTCACAATGCATTTCCTTTCAAAAGTAGAAAGTTTCTGTGGTTCAAGATCAAGATTCAAGTTGCTTTCCATTTGCATTGAATCTGTTTCAGAATTCAGTTTTGCTAAGTCTCAATCTCCAATTCTACTGACTGGCTGCCAGCGTGCATGTCAGCCATGGGAGGGGCTGAAGGGTACAGGAGAGTTGATTGGAGTGCTTCAACCATGGAATTTCTACAGCACAACTTTTCACTTATTAAATTAGAATTGCCCAGAGAGAATCTTCTGAAAGTTGTGAAATATTTTTGCTGGGAACTTACAAGGCTAACCAAGGAATTCAGTGATCTCTTTCATCATTAATCCAAACATATTTTACATTCTGGCAGAACAAATCTCAAAGCACTGGTAAGTAAGGAAAAGAAAGACCTCCCAAACCACAAATTAAAAAACTGAGAGCTGTTAGGACCGAGGTGAGAGCAATGTCATAACGAAGAATACAGTGATCAAGAGCATGAATTCAGGAGCCAGACTGGGCTCCAATGGCAGCTCTGACACTAGCTGTGTGGCTTTAAACAAATTAAACATGTGTGGTTGTTGGATCAAATGGTAGTTCCACTTTTAGTTCTTTGAGGTATCTCCATACTACTTTCTTTAGCGGTTGTACTAGTTTGCAGTCCCACCAGCAGGGCATAAGTACCATCTGATCCAGCAATCCCAATACTGGGTATTTACTCAAAGGAAAAAATGTTTATAGCAACACAGTTCACAATTGCAAAGATATGGAAACAACCCAAGTGCCCATCAATATATGAGTGGATTAATAAAATGTGGTATATGTATACCATGAAGTACTACTCAGCCATGAAAAATGGTGAACTAATATAATATCTCTTGTATTAACTTGCATAGAGCTGGAGACCATTCTTCTAAGTGAAGTATCATAAGAATGGAAAAACAAACACCACATGTACTCACCATTAAACTGGAACTAATCAATTAACACTCATGTGCACATATGGAAATAACAATCATCAAAAATCAAGCAGGTGGAAGGGAGAGGGGGATGGATAAATTCACACTTAGCAAGCACAATGCACACTATCTGGGGGATGGGCACACTTATAACTTTGACTCAAATGGTACAAAAGCGATTTATGTAACCCAAATGTTTGTACTTCCATAATATTCTGAAATAATAAATTTAAAAAAATTAAGCATATGGACTTCAGTTTCTTCATCCATAATTAGGGGTGACAATAGTACTTACCTACAGTAGAGTTGTTAGAAAGATAAATAAATTAATGCATATAAAGTTCTTAGAACAGGCCCTAAATATTAATATTATATAATGTATAATGTGGAATAGAATAAAAACTCTGGTATTGAAAGGAATCTTAGAGATGTGAAGGTAAGATGCGGAGAGGTTACAAGAACTGAACTGTATGGTCCATCAGTGAAACACACACAAAGGCTCTGACAATCTGTCTCCGTTTGTTACCAGCTTACTGGATGTCTCTGGGATAGGCATGGAAATGATTATTGCCAAACTGAAATGATAATAACACTGAGCTTCTTTGTATCAGAGGTGTGAGAAATAATGAACAGTAAAAAACACTCTTAACTGTTTTGCAAGTGGAAAAGCACCAGAGTTTCAGAGCATATTCTCATTTCCCAAAAGTACATTTCAGTTTTTAATCACACTTTCTGAGGCTAGTCTCTATAGAGACATGTGGACTATAGCCAGAAGGCCTGTAGAAATGAAGGTTTTTTTAATAACAGAGAAGATGAAATACTCTGAAAATCACATTTGGCTTTAACAATGTGTGTAGACTAGCTTGTTAAATGATGTTCTAAACAGAAAGTAAACATGCAAGCACTTGATTGCTTCTCACATCCTATGTGACCTTGAGAAAGTTACAGGATCTCTCCAGACTTCATATTCCTCACAGATGGGAAAGAGGGAAATCTTGTTCCTTCCCTAATGATGATTATGTGGATAATGATTGATCCAAGGGTAAAGCCCTTCCCAATTTTTTAAAAATTTGTTAATGAAGGGCAGCCCATTAATAATGGAACACTTTACAGTTGATAATACTAGATTTATATATTTTAGCACATGAATTATCCAACATGGATATAAATCAGGATGGAAATATTGGTTCCAGAACTTACTATTAGTGTGTGAGTGATTTAGGAATCTGATGAGCCCCAGCTTAGCAAAGGACCAGAATGAAGGTTTACTTTTTTTGTTTTATGGTGCCACATCAGGGGTTCGCTCAGATCCCTTCCTGGGATTCTGTGAAATTTTTAGAGTCTGAAAGATTTTATTTGTACCAATGAGAAAGCCATGGCTCAAGGAAAAGATTGCATAACAGATCCAAAATAAAGCTTGCCCTAGGTCTGAGAAATTATCTACATTTCTGACACCCTTTTTGGACTATTAGAGATTGATTTAGCTCTTTTGTGATTTCAGCAGACCTCAGACAGAGACAGAAAACACAATTACTGTAATAGGTATCCATGGACTCCCAGTATAGCATACCACATGCCCTGTTAATTGAAGAAATAGTCTTTTCTCAAATGGGTTTAAACAGTATTTTTAAAAAACAAACAAATATATTCTGTTCTAATATGCTTTCCAATGGGTCAATCCATGAAAGAATATTCAGGCCCACACCTCCCACTGGTGGAAATATTGAAGAGCAAAGTCAAGTTGAAGGGCTTGTGAGACCAGACAATGAAAAGAATCTCTGCCCACTCAGCAGAAGTTCATGCCACTCCCCAAGGCTTCGGGATGTTGTAATGGGCAAAGAAGAGACAAGTATACAAGGAGTGAGATATCCTTTTCTTTAAGATGAGAGTTGTAAGAGAAATGTTTGGGAAGCACAGGTGTAAAACTCAAATCAAGAGAGTAAGGTTAACACTGGGCAGAAGGGTCTACTTTCTTTGTGAAGGTATAGTCATTAGACACCTTTCTGTGCCTATTCAAGAAAAAATTTTAATTTAGCTAGCACTTTAACCTTTCTCCTCCTTTCTGAAGGTACCCTAACCCTCTAGTAAACTCTAACCTCCATCCTTTATCAGTTTTTCATTCTAGTTTAGAGGAAATTGAAGGTACAACATGGAAAAAAGGAAAGAGAACAACGTGCTGCCCCATATTTTCGCAGACCCAGTGGAAAGGAAGCGTCAGCCTTTTTGAATGGACTTAGATTCACGTTTCTAGATGACTGTCAGCAGACCCAGAATGCACATTCTGATAGTGGCATGGAGACTCACAATACCAGAAGAATGTTCTAGAGAGGATAAATGCTGTTAAGCCTGAAATATCTGCATGGGTTAGTGAAGGTAACATCCTACAGAAAAAGAGAGATAGAGAACTTCCAGTTCGCAGCAAGAATCTGCTCAGCTGACTTGGAGAAAATCTCACTTTAGGTCAGCAGATGGCCTGGTGCTTTTTATTTAGAAAGTGTTTATGATAATTCAAACAGAAGTATATAGGGACTTTGGGAAAAGGGATCAGAAAGAAGGAGGAGGAATCTTGGACTCAGTGGGAAGGAGTCTGAGGAGGGAATATGATGGGTGAAATATTTGCCTTGCTACTCAAAGTGTGGTCCATGGACCAGCAGCATGAGCAGAATCATAGACCCCAACCTAGACCTGCTAATCAGAATCTTCACTGTAACAACACCTCCACATGTTTCATATGCAATTTATGTTTGAGAAGCACCAGTGTAGATGACAGCCATGGGCAAGCAAGGAAGATTCTGATGGGGATCAGAATATTCTGGGTGGGTTAAGGAGTAATCCAGAGGATGAGACATTGCTATGGGGAGGTGAAATGGCATCATGGTCATAAGGAACTGGTGAATTCACAACGGAGGTGGAAGATGGGGAAAGTACCGTCTCCTCGGGTCCAGCCCTCTATAAGAATTGGCCAAAGCCGTTTGGATTATCAGAACACCAGGCATGGAGAGTGGAATTAAAGAAAGGGCTCTAGTCCCTTCAAGGAACAGAAGTGCTTAGAAGGTAAACCAAGACAGAGCCTGGTTCTAAAGACTGAATCAACATTATCAAGGCAGGGAAGTGGCATGTCTTGGAGATTACATGGGAAACCAGAGCCCCTCTGTGGCACATCGATGTCTCATTCTCCCAGCAGTAGAACTACTGAAAATCCCACCAGCCAAAGGGGTCTGGGGTTCACAGTACTTCTCCTGCACTGTTTAGGTGGCCTCACAAACTACATTGAGCAGTGGTTTCAGTTATTTGGGACTGAGAAATGTGGGGAATGGACATGACTCATGCAAATTCGGTGAAAATCAGTTAAGCTGAATTGAGACAATATATTTTTATATAAAATGTGTTTTATGAAAATACTGTGGGTTTGAATTTACAGATTTAATTAAAGTGTTTATATCCCCAATCTTTAAAAACCTTGTTATAAAATGCTCTACTCAAAATTGAGTTTCAGACAAAAGCAGCTTGCCTTCAACACACTTGGAAGTTTGTTTATGTCACCAAAATATCCCAAGGCCCCACCAGACTGTAGGGAGAAATGGAAACACATTAGCATGTAAACTCAAATTTCACTACCTAACTGCTCTACATACTTACATGAACCTCAGCCTCTCACAGAGCATTTCTACGTATCCCTGCATGTGCCTAGGAGACGTCTCATACAGCACTCACAAAGTCTGTGCTCGCCAGGTGCTGCCATTTATCCACCAGGCCTCAGCTTGGCATCCAATATACACCTTGAGCATCTGCCATGCCCCACTGGGCATCAAGGTCTCCTCTATGTTCTGCTCTGTTCCTTCAGAGGATAATCAGCTTGTCCGGGGTGCTGTCTCCCAGGGTGCATGAATTAGAAAACCCACAGGATACCCAACCAAAACCAGGATGTACTGGAAGCAGAACTAGAAGGAAAGAGATGAAGACTTAGCCCCATGTGACCCTCACAGAACTCAGGGCAGTTTTCTATAATTTTCTCTCTCTTACCTTAGACAGGCATACATAAAATTTCTTTCCTCGTAGACTACATTTTCCAATCCAATTATTTATTTAAATATACATTGGCTGGTTTGTATTTGTGCATAGATAGGGCTGGTGTGGGCCTTCAATCCTATAAGATAAATTTCCACTTATACCCAGCAAGGCCCAGGCTTATTAATGTACAAAAGGCCAAAATATTGGCATCAATCACCTAGAAACAAAAATAGTGACTCTTCTTCCAAACAGAGTATTTAATGGACATCTTTCTCCAAAAGAAACCAAACATGTAGGTGCACTGGCACCTAAGATGGCATGTGACTAATCACACATGATTGTCTATCAAAGTGCCCAAGGGAAATATTGGAGTATTCTCCCCACACAAAGTTCACTGCTACTTTGTCGGCCAACCAGAAAGAAATTCTTATGCTGCTTGATTTAAGAGACTTAACACAGAACAGCAGCCTTCTGTGGTGCATATAAACCTATTTATCTTTAGCCTATCTTAAATCTAAGATCTGTTTTCTTAATGGTGGAAAGTAATAAATATCAGCAGGTAAAAATAAAAATAAATCAATGAGGTGCTTTGAAAATTCAATAGTTGAAAAGAAATTCAGGACTTCCTCCAATGAAGAAGTCAGTATTCTCTTACAAAGAAAAATTATAAGCAATATTTACTGAGAGTTAGATTTTTTTAAACATCAGGTGGGCTGCAGACTAAGAAATGATTAAATGATTTTATAATTAAGTTTGTTGTTGTTGTTGTTGTTCCCTTCAGGGAACACTCTGGCACTTTCCTTGGTTTAAAAAACTCCAAAATTCTGCAACAGAGAATGATTTTCTTTGCAGAGAAAACAGATTCCATATATCACACGCATTATAGAAAACTTGGAGGTGTTGAAAGGTTTAAGGGGAGTAGTAGAGATGGGAAAGAGAAACAGCAGTAGACTCCAGGAGGAAACGGTTAAAAATCAATTCTCCAAGCATTCGAAAGAAAACAGGCCAGTCCTAGGCATGTAAAAAATACAAGGATTTTAAACTTTAAGACTGTGTGCTATAGAGACTACATGTTTTCAGAAGTTGGACAGAGACTCTGAGAGGCATGGAATACTGACTTGGCACACAGTGGGGGGAAAAATAATAATTGCCCAAAGGATGAACGGAGGGTAAAATTCACCATATAGGTAGATTCTTTGCCCTCTGAGAGCCACAAGATATAGTTCTTGTAAGGCCAGGTTAATAACTGTTCTCTTTCCTTTCTACTATTTTGATATGAAATAGAAGTGAAAACTGTGAGTTCAATTATGTGAAACCAATTGACTTATTTGTTAATGTTTACATTATACAAATAATTATGGGGCTCTTAATGGCAAAAGCATTAAATCTCCCAAGTGCATTTTCCTCTCCCTTTTCCTGGAGTTATCTTAGATTTAGCACCACATTTTTAATTCAATCAGACTCAAACATCGGCACAGTTACGACTGCTGAGGAATCGTAAGGAAATAGGTCTGACATGAAATATACCCAAAAAAATAAGTAGGAAGAGCCATGTTCCCAGACTATACAATTTGGTGTAATTTTTTATGGGGCTCTCAGCTGAAAGGATACTGGACGTTTTTGAGTATCAGACACAGTTTTCTCTTAACACATTGAGATAAGATAGCTAGACCTGGGGGAGGAAATGAGGGCATCTATTCAAAACCCCACTATACTCAGCTATGTAATGCATGGACGTCCTATATTCCAAGTATTTAAAACAATGGAAAATTGTTTTAAGCATTTTAGAGAGAATACAAAAACAATCTTTGTTCTTCCTCTTCCTTCTTCACCAAGAAAAGAAATTCTGCAACTGCCATCGTGAATCCATCAGCATAAATAATAGAATTATCACCAATCTGAGCACGGAGTCAGCAAATAAAATTTGCAAGCTTGCTATTTTCCCTTGTTGCAAATATGTTCCTCTAAATAAAATAGACATTTAATAGTCAAGTGCATCTTTCACTTCCAGTGGACTATTGAATTTTGTTGATGCAGATAATAACTCATCCAGGAAATCTTTGATTCTTATATAGCTTTTCAATTACAGAAACAAAGACTCCCCTAGGCTATTTGGCCTGAGCCAGTAAAATGAGTTTGCAATGTGACTTACCAGGCTGTACATTACAACAGAAGGTTAGATTAAATATAAGACACTGGCATTAAAGGTCTCCACAGGAATCCTGCTCCTCTGACTGTTCTCCTCTTTGCTACCAACGCTGACCTGTTTCGTTCTGCCTGATAAATGTATTCTGCGTACTTTCCTTAACTTCAGAAGTTATCTATTCCCATCCTCCCACAAATTTCCTTACCAAGACTGAGATTTCTCCTTGCTTTCTGTTGTGTGGGTCTCCTTCTCCATGATACTAAAAATCCTATTGTCCTCCATAAAGCTGTCCTCAGTCATTCTAACAATAATAGCTATTTTTATAGCTATAAATGAAAAGATGTTTTGACTGTTTATCTCTTGGTTTTTCTGTTTTATCTATCTATCCATCTTTATATTATAAGTGTAAAGCTCTCTCTAAGACTCTACATCTCTGAGTCTAGCATTCTGTACACAGTGGCTACCCAGCAAATGACAGGTGCCATGTTGGAAGAGTGGAACTTCACATAGAGAAAGCAAAAAACAATGTCATTCTTTCCCATGTCATTGGGATTAATTCTTCCTTGCTTCTCAGATTAAATTGAGGGCAGATTCATGACTTTTCTAGCCAGCTTCAAGAAATGAAAACTCCTGAGAACCTTTTCGGTCAGAGAGCACTTCATATGAGTGACATGACCTTGTAGTAGCAAAACTCTGAACTTTATTTAAAGTTAAAAAGTGTGTACCTTCTACAGCTTGCTTCTGTTTCAAAGTGTAACCTGCAATGGGAAAAGAGGTCTGATTCTGCACCTCCTCACCTACACGACTCCTCCCCCACTGCACCCCTGCCTAGGCTGCATTCTGACTCTTCTGGAGAATGGGAGGTGTGGGAGAAGGAAGAGCAATAAAGGGCAGGAAATGGTTTCTTCTACTGGTACTGCTGTGATGTAGACATGATCGTCTACTAACTAGCTTACAGGAATTGGGCAATTGGCTTAACTTTTCTGAGCTTCAATTTCCCCACGCTGTGGGAATTGAGTTAATACATGTAAGGCCTTTTGTAGTTTCTGAGACAGAGGTAGACAGTCAATATATGTCAGCCTTTATTTCTATTCTCCCATGTGGTGCCTTCGTATTATTTCAGACAATCCCCATTGGAAATATTGGAGCAGTGTCTTTGATGCAGGTAATGTCTCTCCTCACATAGGACATCACCCAAGCTTCTGTATCTACCAGTTCACCTTTAAACCCTGCCAAAAGCTCTCTTTAATGACATCCTCTTTTAAATACACTGAGCCTGTCTCCTTCCCTAGCGCAGTCCTCATTGGTCCATCTTGAAATACCTTTGCCCTGCCCTCCACTGGTGCTTAATGTGTCATCTGTTTTTTTGTTTTTTCTCTGGTACCACTAAGCAGCTAAGCTAACACAGGTTCACCTTAAATTTTCAGTCCCTCAGGGACCAATATCAAGCTGGGCATGTGGTCTCCTTTTGCTCGGCTTTACATGAGGGGAAGCAATTTCCCCATGTCATAACCCCCCAACACCCTTTTCCAAAGACATTCTCTCTTTCCTGACTTCTTTAGCATCATCTTTTGGTTGCCCAGAAGTATATATTGGGCTAGGGATTGCATGACCTGTTTATGGTCTTCTCATTTGCAAGTGACTAAGGGGGTCTAACTACTCGACCTGGAGTAAGAATGCTCATCGCTATTGTTCTGTCTTGGTCTTTTAGTATTCTCACATCTTTGCTTCAGCAGCGGGTTTTGGGACTTTTTTCTGTGGCTTTCTCCCCTTTATTTCAGATTCATGTCTTCTGAACTTTGTCTTCTCGTAAAAACATATCTGGGCAACAGGGATATTTCAGAGCCTTAGAATAGATACAAAGTTCAACCTTGCTAGGCGTATTCAATTCTGTTTGTATCCTGTCTAAATTCATACTATTTCCAATCACTCTTCACTTCTCTTCTGTATTAGATGTTTGTATTCCCTTTCTAATTCCACTTTAAATTTATATCTCATCCAGGATGAGTTTCTACTGGGTCTCCCAAATCCACAGGAAAAACAGTGGATCTTTTCCAGGCCACAGTTTCTTTCCCTAGTCCAGGCTCTTTTTGAAGGTCCTGCTATATTTCTAGCACAAAACATAGTGCTTGAAACATAGCAGTTCCCAATAAATATCTCCTATTGAAGAAATCCATGGTTTTTTTCCACCTCTTTTTAAACTGAACCTTGCTTCATATTTCTGGAGAGACAATGCTCTCTGATCACCCATGAATGAAGCATGCCTTCAGTTTGAACATTTATTTGTATATGTCTATGGAGGGAATAAACATATTAATAAATGTTTAAAATAATATCAGGAAGACAATAACTTAGGGTAGTATGGTAGATAGTGACAGCAGACGAAGACTTCTTAGCTGCAATTACCGTCAAAAGCCTCTGAGGGGGGACTAAGACCTGATAATAATAGTAGTTAATATTTAAATGATGTATTTGATGCATCATTCTGATTGCTTAACTGGTAATTATGCATGAAAACTTCATGAACGTTCTACCAGAGAAGTGCTATCATTACACCTATTTTACAGCTGTAAAAACTGAGACACAGGAAATGTCAATATCTTAGTCTACTTGGGCTTCTATAACAAAATTCCATGGATTGGGCAGTTTACAAATAACAGGAATTTGCTTCTCTAAGTGCTGGAGGCTAGAAGTCCAAGATCAAAACGCCAGTAGAATCAGTGTCTGGTGAAAGCCCATTCCCTGGTTCATAGATGGTATCTTCTTGCTGTGTATTCACATGGTGAAAGGGAGAGCCTAGCTCTCTGTGGTCTATAGAAAGGCACTAAATCCCACTTATGAGGGCCCCACTCTTATGATCTAAACACCTTCCCAAGGCCCCACCCCCTAATACCATCACCATGGGGGTTAGATTTCAATATATGAATTTTGGGAGGGACATATTCAGACCATAGCAGTGAAGTTATGAATCTTGTGCCCTAGGTCACAGATATGCTGATGGATTCTGTCCCCAGAGTTCACGTTCTCTATTATTATTTAATACTACTTCTGATAGGAGAGGAGCCAGCAGCATAAAGCTTTCGGGAAGAACTTTCCTTTCACTAAATGCAAAGGCCTGAGATAAAGATAAATATGCTCTTATCATGCCAGCAGACATGCTTCTTTTAAAGGTTTTTACTCCTCCATTTCTAAATTACTTTCCAGTTTTGCCCCAGATGTGACAGGCAACTCATCACTTTCTTGGTCATTATTTTGTACTTTCCTTTGCCTGGAAGGCAACCTAAATTATTCTTTCATTTTCTAGGTTTGACGCAGACAAAGTTCTTTTATAATGAAACTCCAGGTCTCTGTCAGGTTTTAGCCTAAATAAACTATTGACTCTTGTAATGGAATGCAATTCTCTAAGACCTTTCTGTGAACTCACCATCCCCAGGAAATAGTAAGAGCAAAGCTTTTAGCTCCTCTGCCAGACCCAAAAGCTCCATGACACAGAACATTATGTGTAGGGGTGGCCCTATCTGTCTTTGGCCTGAGCCATATGTGCCAAGATGACTGGTCTGAGTCTGGTTCTAACATTTCTTAAAAGATCCCAAATCATCTCTCTGTAATGAAGGCTACGGTATCAATAGAGTGGTTTCCTTTGATTGATATGGCAGTAGCAACTGCAATCATTGAAAAGTAATGGACAAATGATAAGAGGTAGGAACAAGAAAGGAAAGGAATGATGGATTTAGGATTCTTTAATGACCATGCCAAAGGGGACTGGAGGATGAATAGACAGCTTACGCAGCATATTGAAGGCTGCTATCTAGAGGTGAGTTTAATAGTTCAGGGTGTTCTATAATGAATTCTATGGCTTGGGAATTTCAAAAGAACACATCAAATTTTCCAGGTATTTTCTCTAGGATATTTTATCAGTTAGGGTTCAGTTTCAGTAAAGAGAAATACCTTTAGCTACTCTAAGAATAAAGAGATTTAATACAGAGAACTAACTGTTTATATGCTCAAAGGTTGACTCTCAGATTACCCCAGAACTGGCCCAGGAGGTAAACAGCTACATCTGCTATAGCCAGGAAATTTCAGAGTTATGAAGCCATTGTGCCAACTTGCGTGTTCTAGTATCACACGCACCTAGGTCATACTCTGGATGTCCAGAGTTGCTGTCAGAACTGCTGACCCTAGTGACATGCCACTCAGGCTAGCAAACATATCCTTGCTTCTCTCGTACTTAATTCAGTTTTGAATTAACAACTCCACCTCTGCATTCAATTGTGGAGCCCAAATCATATCCAGAAACGGAGCCACAATGGCATCTGAGAAATGTTCTTAGCTTTCCAACATGCACACTATGGAAAGGAATACTAGAAAGAGTTGGAATAGACATTGGATGATCCAGGCTATCACATCTGCCGTAGACATGTTCACTTGCTGTTCAAGAAGGATGCTGTTTTTTTAATTGGCCCTCTTTTTTAACAGCTTGATCAGTAGATGTAATAACCATTTGCCCTGATAACAAATTTGTCTGAGAAATAATGCCTATCCAAATTAGATACAGATATCTCTCATGTAGTACATGCATTCCTCAAAATAATTGTGTCTAAGCACAGTTTTTGTAGATTGAATACAAAATCTTGCTTTATAGCCCTTTTAAAGAGGACATTTTTAATTAATAGTCAATTTTAGAGGCCTTTAATGATTTAAATTTAAATTTGTCTGATCACTATCTTCAATCAATTAGTGATTTTTTATTAAATGATTTAAAGAAATAGGTTGGGGAGTGGGAGAAGAAATACACAGAAAATAGTAAAATAGCATACTATATACATTATTTTAACTCTTTTGTACTTTTTTTAGCCTAAAATATCCTGAAATTCACTCCAAATCATTGCACAAACATCTTCTACATTTTTTAAAGCTGCCTAATATGCCATTTTGTAGATGAATGTATCTATTATATACAAATTTGAATACCTTGTGAGCTAATCAGAAAATTTTTTCTTTTAATTGGTGAGTTTAGCCCAGTTACATTTAATGATATAACTTATATGTGTAGTCTCCACCCCATATTATTTTGTATTATATTTAATTTGTTTCTGCAAATATGTTCACAGGTATTTTATTTTCTTTGCTCTCTTATGTATTTATTTCTGTATTTAGAAAACTGTATTTTTGCTGCTGCAATGCTGACCTTTATACCAATATTTTTTATACTGTTCCTAGGCCCCCTTTCCCTTGCTTAACCTTCTACTATAGTCTTAATTCCTCATATTTTCTTGTGGCAATAAGCTTATTCTACTTCCCTCTTTCTCTTATTCTCACCTTTATTTTTTAGTTGTGTTATTTCCATTTATCATAACACATTACATTCACATACTATTCCTTCCTTCATGCTGCCACCTCTTTTTGGTCTAAGATCTACAAGTAAGTATATTCAATGCTCAACATCATTCCTTTTACTGAGTTATCTCTAGTCATGTCTTGGTTTAATGAAGTATGTCATCTAGTGGGTTCCCTAGGAGGGTTTGTAAGTTCAGCATTCCTTGAGTTCTTCATACTTAAAATTATTTTTATAACATTGATACTTAAAGACAATTTCAATGTTTATAAAATTCATAGATTATATTTTCTTTCCTTGAGTTTTGTGACAATGGTTTCCCACTGTACCTTACTTTGTGCTATGTTGCTGCCAAAAATCTAAAGCCAGCCTGATTTCCTTTGTTTTTTAAATTATTTTATCTCTTTGCCTATTTCAAGAATTTTTTTAAGCTTAATAGTTTTACATCTCAGAGATGACTATTTATGGTAAACTTTCCAGGTACACAAGTAGGCCCTCACAATATGTAAATTTAAGTATATTTTTCAGTTGCCATAATTTTTATTGAATTATAATTTAAAATATTAGTTCTGTTCTATTATTTGCTTTTTACATCTTTGGGGACTACAATTATATGTATGTTGGATTTTCTTTGCCTATCACCTACATCTAACCCTTTCTCACACATTTACCTTTTTTTATTTCTTGCTTATTTCTATTCCTCTCCATGTTTTCAGTCCATCTATGTAATCTCTGAGTCAGCTATAATTTCATCTTCCTTTCTGAAATGATTTTTAAAATTTTTCTTCATCTTTTTCCCCTGGGTTGGTTTGATCATATGTCTCACGTCTTCCTCTTCATGATTTATTTTATTGTTGTTGTTCATTTCCATTCTAAGTTTGTTTTTGAATTTCCGATTCAAAGTGCTCTTTCGTGTGTAGAAATACTTGTTTTGTGATTCTTAATGAATGTTAATATGTATTTCCTCTGCTTCTTGGTCGTTTCCATGGTGGTGTGGGAGGTGAAAAATGTTTTCACCACATGAAAAACTTTGATTTCCACTTCTAATTTCCGTCTTGAGTTAGCTTTATGTAGGTGTTTTCTGACATTTTCTGTTCATTTTTAAATATTTTGGATTTTCCTGAATCATAAATAGCAGGTGTTTCTCCATGGGAACAGATTAAGGTAAAGGATTTGGGTGGATTAACAGTATCTTAGTTCAAGATCACCCTCTTCTGTCGATATAGTAAATTTGAGTGTCTCTAATAGATTTATCTTTGGGAAATATTTGGTATTTCTTATTATTCAATAATATTTTTATTTAAGGCATTTAATTTTTATATCTTGCTTGCTTCCTTATTTTCCGTCACTAATTATTCAAAGAAACCTCTGTCCTTCTAAGTTGCCTGCTGATACCTCAGAGTTAGAGCTTTCTAAAGTCAGTCCCATAAACTTTCAAACCTCTTCCTATGGATTCCCCATTAACTAGTACTCCACCATACCGGGCTTAGATGGATTTTTAGTATTTCCACTCTCCATGTGAGAACTTTTTTTCAGGGGGTGATTTAATCTGTGTTCCAAGCCTACTGGTATCTGGCTTCCCTCTCCTGTTTTTTGCACAGTTTCTATCTAATTCTTCCCTGGATTGGGATCCAGAGATGACTGGATTTTAGATATTTATTTTATCATTTACAAGTTAATATAAATTTATAGTATTCTTTGTCTCCTAGTTACACTGTAGGTATAAATTAGGGGTGCGTTTTTTCTTTCCTTGTTAATCTTAATATTTTGAAAAGATATGAGGAGAAATTTAGATTTGGGCAATCACCATAATCCTACAGGAATCTATAATTCTTACTTAATATTTTTGAAGCTATGTAAATGGTATTATTCTCTATATATTTCTGATATAAAAAGTCATTACAGTTTGTACATAAACTGGTATTCAAAAACCTTGCTAAACTCTTATTCTAGTAATTTATATATAGATCTTAGAGGGATTTTTATGTATAAAATTATGTCATCTGTGAATAATGGCAATTTTAAATCTCCCCTTCCAATCTTCATTATCTTTTCTTTTTGCTGGCTAATGCCTTCAATAAAATGCTACAGAGAAGTTTTGATTAATGGTATCTTTTTCTTATTCCTAGTAACAAAGAGAAAACTTTCAAGGTGTCACTATTAAGTAGGATGTTTGCCCTTCATGTTTTTGTCTAGTGTATTTTTAGTGTAACAGCATGGTGTGTAATTTTTGGTGAAATATATTCTATTTTCCCAGAGTTAATCATTAAGGCTCACAGATAAAGATGAATGATTCCAAGAATCACCAGCTGTTGGGGCTGTCCACCTCCTACAGGGCTCATTGAGCAGAACTATAACTCTTAAAATTGAGCAATCTCAAGTCATAAGGTATAAATATAAAACTATTTTACTTTCACTGTAACTGTCACCAACCTCGCTGTATTGAGTTTCCCTTTCCTCTGGGCAATGAGTTTCCTTATGACATATTAATCTGATTGTTTTTCAGTCTTAGCATGCACTAGTTAAAGCCTTCCCAGTATTGTTTCTAAGTCCCCATTATAGTCATTTAAAATATTTAATTTCACAGTTAGAGGAAATTCGTTAAACACACCATACATGAGAATGCTCTTGCACTAGCATTATTCCTAGTCTCTGGTCCCCCAACCTTTCATTTGGGCTTTCTTTGATATTAACACGGGAAGGAGGAAAAAGGAAACCAGACACTTTGCTATGTGTTTGTAAGCCTATTCCTCTCTTGTTTTAAGAGCTTACATTCTGCTATAAGGTCATTTACTTTTTGCTATAGCAGCCCCCAGCAAACTTGCATCCCCAGTACCTCATATACCCACATAGCCCTCAACTCTGAAGACTATGGTATAAATAAGTCTATTCCCCATGCCTCTGGAGACTGGTAACTTGAGGAGCAGTCTCACCATGCCAACCCTCTCAGTGCCCTTTGACCGTTCAGCATCCACATGGCAGGTCAGCAAGGTTAGCTGCTTGGCAGAAATCCTGCAGGGAACTAGTCCTCTAGCAGACAAGTCCAAACTTTATGAGTGATTCTCTTAGTTTCTTCCCTTGCCTTGACAAAAAGCATCCAGTTGAATGTCTGTCTCATCTCCCACAGGAAGGAGAATGAAGGAGATGGCCTCTCTTCAGGAAGAATGCACTCCTTGCAAAAGGCGCTATCAGTCTTTCTCTTACATGACTTAAGAGGATTGGAGCCAGGTTGAGAGGGCCTCCTCTGATGAAAAGGCATTTCTTAGTCATCTCTGTAGAAAAGTGGCTAGTCCAATAGTTGGTGTGTTCCCTAAACCTAGAATGTGGTGTACGTTAAGCTTTTGGTTCTCAGCTATGGCCTTTAGTCCTCAATTTCTGAAAAAACAGAGAAGTTCTACTTGGCAACTCACAACATCCTGCTTCACCATCATAAGGCAACTTTTCACCTTTAACATATGAACTTTGTCTCTGTCCCAGGCTTACTTCAAACCATCAACACAAGAAAATGATAGATGTCGCTGAACTGTTTCTTTCAGATCCATTTGACTATGTGACCAAAATTATCGTGCAGAAGATCCATGCATCAGATACCTGACAAGGGTGAAAAATGAACAACAACAACAAACAACTAGAGTGGTTAATATGAGGGCACATTTATGAAGAATGTCATAATGCTTGCTTCCTTGTATATAAGATGAAGTAACTAGCTAAAGCAATCACTCAGTTATTTCAGTGTCTAAATACAAAATCTGGAGAAAAGTGAGAGTTGTTGGACATTTAAAGCAATCTATATATTCTTATTCATTATTTTGTAACTGCATTCTAACTCATTAACACTTTATTAATACAATCCAAGCTAGTGACAACAAAATTCATAAGAGGATATATCCTCTGAGAATAGGAATCAAGTCTCTTTTCTTCTTCTTTTTTTCCATGTTTTCTCCCATTCTTCCTTGCTCACTTCCTCTTTTATTTCTGCCTTCCTTCCTTCCTTCCTTCCCTGCCTTCTTCCTTCCTTCCTTCCCTCTCTTCTTCCTTCCTTCTTTCCTTCCTCCCCTCCTTCCTTCCTTCCTTCCTTTCTTTCTTTGTTTATAATATCTCCAATGTATGGCAGAGGCCTAGCCCTAGACGATTGTAAGTGCTCAGAAAACGTTTTTCATATTAAACAAAAGTAATGTGTAATATTTTATTTATTAGAAATGAATATAGTATAATAGACTCCCTGGACTTTGAACTGTCCTCAATATCCTAATAACTGCCTGGGCACTTGTACCGAAATCCATAGTGGCAACTTTCCAAATCTATGCTGTCCTTGTGCATGCTAATCTGGCTTATTTATGTATCTATTGGTTGTACCACCCCAATCCCTCACTTATGCCTCAGTTCTATAGGCATATTGGAGAGGAAATAAATCAGTCCCACAATATCACTGTATTTCCCCCTTCCTTCTTTTTTAATCTTTCCTCTCTCTCAGCCAAAAAATTAGACCTCTGCAGTCCTGTCAACCCCTATAATCATGTCCCCCATATTACATATCTGCTCAGGGCTTATTGTAGTCCTTTCTCTCTACTCCCCATACACACATCATGAGTTACATACTAATACTATTGTTGACACTACAGCGCTCAACCTATTTAGTTATTTTATGGTCTGAGAGGAATTTGAATTTTGAAGGGAGTAATATCAAAGTTACAATTGGGTCAAGAAGCAGAAAACCATTTGTAGAGAAAAATGATTAGTCATATTTTTTTTTCATATTTTTGAATTTTATGTGAACAATGACTCTCTGGGCACTTGAGAACTGATAAGAAACTAAGACCCAATTCTGTGAGAATTAGGAAAGAAGCGACATCTAGGGAAAGCAATGAATACAATATATTCTGTACCATGAGCAAGGCAAAGAAAGAGAAGGGACTGACAGGGATTGAAACCCAGGGACAAAAGAAATTCTGTGAAGAAAATAGGAAGTGACAATAAAGAGAAGATTCTTGGCAAACTGGGATATGAAATAGGGTTGAATAAGAATCTATGAAACACAAAAGAGAGAAACTGTAGAGAAATAAGGCCCAGGAATTGCAGCACACTATCTCAGTATGGCAGCTGAGCCATACTACGGTGAGCTCCACCTGCTGGTGACAAGCTCTGGCATCACAGCCTATGTCATTAGACAGAACCCCAGCATCAGGTCTTCCACCCGGAGGCCTTGGGTTGCCATTACTTTCTGCTTTGATCTTACTTTTGGTCTTAGAAAACAGCTTTGTTGTGGTAACAAGCTGAATTAATAGGTGCATTTTGTAGTCATGGAACTGATTGATCCCCCAAGTATCTATCACATGTATGTACTCTGCTGAGTGCATCCTGGCCTATCCATAGCACTTCATTTAAAAAATCAAAACAAAAATTTATCAAGTTTTATACACATCAAAGCACAATTTTTTTAAAAAACGAAAACTGGTGCTCAGAAAAGCAAAATAAAATTGTTATTTTGGTATTGATGTTTTATATTCTAAACCATATTATTTTTTCATGGAAATGAATGATATAATTACAAACTATCACTTGTCGTTTTTAAAAACTAGCTTCAGTTGAGAGTTAGTTGTCATTATGTTTCCTTAGTTTTGAAAAAGATAAAACAAAAAGGAAATGGCTAAAACTCCATCAAAATAACATTTGGTTTTCAAAATTATAAAATCATCCAGTCAAGATATTTGGAACAAAATTAGTTCCATCACACTAAAGGTGAAAACCCAAATCCTGGCACATAAGCAGATGTGTGTGGCTGTACTCCAAATAATTGAGAAAAGTTATTTCCACCCCTAAATGGCCAAGCTACTCATGCCTCCCTACATCTCTGTTTATTTCACCATCTTGACTGAAGTTAAGGTTTGGTTTCAATTCTGGTCTATTTATTTATTTTTTATTTATTTCAAAATACTAAGGGAGTACAAATGTTTTTGGTTACATGGATCACTTTTGTAATGCCTGAGTCATGGCTATAGGTGGTCATTGTACCAATTAAGTTGGGCTTTACCTCTTTCCTCCTCCCCTTTCCCCCTGCTTGATTTTCACTGAGTTTTACTTCCCTCTCTGCACATGTGTGCTCATTGGTTAGTTCTAATTTAATAAAGAGTACCTATGGTGTCTGATTTTCCATTCTTGAGATACTTCACTTAGGAGAGTGGATTCCAGCTCCATCCAAAATGTTTCAAAAGGCATTAATTCATCCTTTTTTATGGCTGACTAGGACTCCATAGTAAACATATGCCACATTTTATTAATCCACTTATGAAATGATATGGGCACTTGGGTTGATTCCACATCTTTGCAATTGTACTGAAATAAACATTCAAGTGCAACATTTTATTTTGATAAAATAACTTCTTTTCCTTTGAGTAAATACCAAGTAGTAGTAGGATTGCTGGATCAAATGGTAGGTCTACTTTTAGTTCTTTGAGGAATCTCCATATTGTTTGCCATAGAAGTGTGCTAGTTTTCAGTCCCACCAACAGTGTATAAGCATTTCTTTCTCTCTGCGTCCATGCCAGCCTCTATTGGTTTTGGACTTTTTAATAAAAGCCATTCTAACAGGGGAAAGGTAATAACTCATTGTGGTTTTAGTCTGAATTTCCCTGATGATTAGTGATCATTCGAACATTTTTTTCATATGTTTATTGGTCATTTGTCTATCTTCTTTTGAAAAACTTCTGTTCATGTCTTTTGCCCACTTTTTAATGAGGTCGTTCACTTTTTTCTTGCTGATTTTGAGTTCTTTGTAGATTCTAGTTATTAGCCTTTTATCAGATGTATAGCTTGTGAATATTTTTTCCCATTCTGTAGGTTATCTATTTGCTCTGTTGATTGTTTCCTTAGCAGTTCAAAAGCCTTTTACTTTAATCAAATCCCATTTATTTATATTTGTTGTTGTGTGATTGCCATTGGGATCTCATTTATAAATTCTTTGACTATATCAATATCTAGAGTAGTTTTTCCTACATTTTCCTCTAGAATTCTTGTGGTTTCATGCCTTACATTTAAGTCTTTTATCAATCTTAAATTAATTTTTGTGAGTGATGAGAGATAGAGGTCCTGTTTCATTCTCCTACATGTGGCTATTCAATTTTTCCAGCACCATTTATTGAATAGGGTTTCTCTTCCTCAGTGTACTTTGTTGTCTGCTTTGTCAAAGATAAATTGGATATAGGTAGGTGGTTTTATATCTGGCCTCTCTATTCTGTTCCATTGGATTGGTCTATGTCTCCATTTTTGTACCAATACCATGCCGTTTTGGTTACTATAGCCTTGTAGTACGGTTTGAAGTCTGGTAATGTGATGCCTCCCGATTTGTTCTTTTTGCTTAAGATTACTTTGTCTATTTAGGCTTTTTCCTAGTTCCAACCAAAGAGTGAAAATGTAAAAATGCCTATTTCTAAAATTTGATAAAATTCACGTAAGGATGTGCATTCCTTCCTTAATACTGACAAGATTCCTGTATTTATGTTTCTAAAAATGTCATGAATAAGTAGGAAGCATTTACTGAGCACCTGTTTATAAATCAGAAGCACAACTCATTTTTCTTTTCAGAGAGCTTTTATCTAGTTGGAAATACCATAAAAGTACATGTGATAAACTAGTAATAGTTATAGTGTTAAACAATGAATTATCTGGTAGAGATCATGTGCATTTTAAATGTTCACAAAAAATGCAATTCAGATTTACAATAATGTCGAGAGCATTCATATACGTTTAGAACCTAAATTGGACCTGAAAAGTTGGATAGAACTTGTATTGGTGCATATGGCTAGGTTTGTCTGATTGCACTATGTGTTTTATCACAAAGAAAAAAATATGGTTACCTTGATGAGAGAAAAAAGTAATATAAAGACAATCTCTTTAATTATTGAACAAATCTAGGAGCCATAACATTTGGGATCAATTAGTTTTGACTGTTTTCTTCTCATTGTTTAATCTTCAGTGATTTACTTAATCTGTAAGGCTCTGTGAAACCATCTGTACAAACTCAATCTCCACAGTTTGAGAAAGAACGATCAGAAACAAAGATCACCTACAAAGCCCTTAAAGAAAAAACTTAGCATACCAATATGATCTAATTTAGGGCTACTATGCTAGTCAAAAAACTTTAGAATTCTTAGCTGATTATAGAGCTCCAATTCCCAAGGAGCTACTTACATTTTCTCCACAAATCTTCTCCTTAAATTTTCTGTAAGCCATGTTGTATAGTTTTTTCCTAAAGAAGTCCACCTTATTTGATCCAATTCTGAAAGAGAAAGCCTCTAAAACTCTATCTAACTGGAAAACTGAAGTGAGTATGAGAACACTTGAGTTGCAACTGTGAGGTGGGCAGTCACTTCAGCCAAGTCTGGGCAGGGATAGGAAAAAGTAGGCAGGATGCTTGCTCTCTACAAAGGAGATAATCAAGTTGTTAGAACATAATAAATTTGGTTTAGTATACATTAGTGCCTTATTAGCTCTTAATTCCATGCAGAGGGTACTTTTATTTTGTACTTAATCCTGTTATAAGTGCCTGTACCAGAGCTCCCAATCAAATCTTTATCCTCACATGCATAGAAGAAAGAGAAAAAGAACAGCATAATCTGTCTCAGTTACTAACCACCGTAAATGTGACCTAAACAAGAAGAAACCCCTCAGGAGCCCTTTCAAAATCAGTCTCAACACTTCTAAGAATTTAAAATTCAGAAAAAATTTTTGGTAATCCCTGAGACAATTTTAACTACTCCAAAGGGTGAAAAGGGAGAGAGAGTAGGCATAAATAAACAAATAAATCTCAGGATTAAAGGAGAAATCTTCCTGCCTGATTGAAAACATTCTCCAACCCTCTGCAAAAATGCACACCATCTTCCCTTCTATGCTGGAGGAGGTGGGGCTGCTCCTCCCACCTGTGCACTAATCTCATCCCCACTCACATCCTCAGAGTAGCATCCCATCAAATTCCTCCTCTCCCTCCTCACTGCTGGCCATTTCCAATCCACATACAAGTAGGGGCAAACAACCCTAACCTTTCATTTATTTAATAAGCTTACTTATTGAAACAGGACATATGTAGAGAAAAGTGCCCAAATTGTAGATAGGAAATTTTCAGAATGAAGGCCCCTATGTATATGCCATCCTGACCAACAAGTAGCATGCTACCACCACCCTAGAAGCCTCCACTGTCCCCTTTCCAGACATTGCCTCCTCCAAAGGTAACCACCATCCCAACCTCTAACACCATTGGTTCATATTGCCTATTTTAAAATTTTCTCTGAATTTAGTTAATCCATGTGTTCCCTCTTGTGTCTAGCTTCTTGGCCTAATACTATGTTTATGAAATATATCCATGTTGTGTGTAGTTTTGTCGGTTTGTGTCAATGCTGTGTAGTATTCCATTGTATAAATAAACCACAATTTATCTACTCCATGGTTGATAAATATTTGATTTGTTTTCATTGTGGACCTAATATAAACAGAAATGATTAAATAAGACTACTATGAACAGTCTCAGATGGACATAGGTACACGTTTCTGTTGGGTATATACCTGAGAGTGGCATATCTGTGTCATGGAGTATGCACATATTCAGCTTTAGTAGATTCTGCCAAAGAGTTCTCCAAAGTAAATGTATCAATTTACTCTCCCAGAAGAAATATATGAGAGTTCCAGTGTTCCACAGCCTCTCCAAAACTTGGTATTTTCAATTTTGTTGGTGGTGGTGGTGGTCATGGTGGTAGTGGTGGTTCCAACACAGATGTAGAAGTGTCTAATTGTGGTTTTAATTTGTATTTACCTGATAACTAAAGATGACACAGACCATCTTTTCCCATGTTTACTGGCCACTTAGCTGTGAAGGGTCTGTTCAAGTGTTTGCCCATGTTTCTATTAGTGTATCTCTTTCTCCTTACATACTCTGGATACGTTCCTCAGTCTCTATTTCCACACATATGAATATATATAAAATAGGGATAGGGAAATACAATATGTATAGGGATATATATAATATATAAACTATATATAGTGGTAAAGAATTTACATAAATAAATATATACATATAATATACACAATATATAGAGATAGGGACGATATATGTAAATCCTAATATAATCCCTACACATATATATAGAGAGAGAAAGATCTATATACATACATATATAGAGAAAGAAAGAATATGTGTGTGGGGGGGGTAGCTTTCACAGTGTAGCTTACCTTTGTCCTTTGAATGATAGAAGTGCTTCATTTTAATGGAGTCCAGTTGATGATATTTTTCCTTCATGATTAGTGCATTAGTGCATTAGTCCATTTCAGATGCCATGAACTGATTTATGTCTCCCCTCAAAATTTATATGTTGAAGCCCTAACCCACAATGTGCTTTGAGATAGAGCTTTTAGGAGGTAATTAGGGTTAAATGAGGTCATAAGGTCGGGGTCCTGATCTAACAGGATTGGTAGCCTTATGAGAAGAGAAAAAGTAATACCTCTCTCTCTTTCTGTCCCTCTTTCCAGGTACATGCCCTGAGGAAAGATCACTCAAGGACACATTGCACAGGCAGCCCTCTGCCAGCCAGGATGAGAGCTCTCACAGAATCTGACCACACTGGCACCCTGATCTCTGACTTCCAGCCTGTAGAGCTGTGAGAAAATAAATCTCTGTTGCTAAAGCCACCCAGCCTAAGGTATTTTGTTATGGCAATCCAAGCTGATTAATACAGACATTTTTTTACTGACTACAAGATCAAGAATATATTCTCCTCTGTTTTATTTCTAGAAACTTCATTGTTTTAATTTCAGTGGTTTCTTATCATCACCGCTAGCTACAGCTCCTGCTCCTTCCCTTCAGAGTAAACTTTATGAACAGTTGTCTACATTCCCCATCTTCTTCTTTTCAATAGTAATCTGATTTCTGAACTTGCCCTCCACCCCCACATTACTCCAATGAAGCTATTCTGCCCAACCCATATCTCCCCAGTTTCCACACGGGGATTCTCCATTCTTACCTTATTCACTTGCTGCAGCATTTAATGCTGTTGTCCAAGCCCTCCTTCTTTAAACTCTCTCCTTCTTAAAAATTTCCAAATTACATTTCATCGCTATTCTACACCTACCTCTCAGTTTATTCCTTTTCAGTCTCCTTTATGGGCTCCTTCTCCTTAGTTTATGTTTCAAACATATAATTACAACCTTCATAAAACACTAATCGCGACTCTACTGTGTACCAGACACCCTACTAAATGCTGGAAATAAGGTGGTAAGCAAAAGCACATTGTTCCTGATGTCATGAAACTTAGTATCTCGTAGTACACAGAAATATTAATCGAATGATTACCCTAATGAGTGTATAATTACAAACTAGGATTTGAAATATGAAGGAAATGAAGGTAAGCAATTCCTTCTGGTTATGCAGGAATAAGCTCTAGCTTCACTTCCCTTAGAAAGCTTAACTAGCCTCCTCCTTTTGAGTCCTGTGCTCTTCCTCTGTGTCCTCATAACACCTGTGCACACACATCTCAAACCCCATCACTCTGTTGTCTCTTTACTCTTCTGTCTTTCATGGTCTGTCACCTCCCTGAAGACAAGAGATGCATCTTTTGTCTTTTTATCATCATGACCTAGTACAATACCTGGCACATAATAAACATTCATTGAAGAATTCCTCAACTCAGGTCAACTTGGAAAAGAAATTACTTTATTTCAAGAAAATTGCATTGATGGTGCTGTGGATTGAATATTTGTGTCCCTCACCACCCCCCCCCAATTAATATGTTAAGATCCGAATTCCCAAAGTGATAGTATTTGGAGATAGAATCTTTAGGAGTTAGTCAGATTATGAGAGTGGAGGCCTTACACAAAGAGACAGAAGAGAGCTTGTTCCCTCTCTCTCTGCCCTCCACCATATGAGGACACAACAATAAGACAGCCATCTGTAAGCCAGGAAGGGGGCCCTCATCAGAACATGACCATGCTGGCATCCTGATCTCACACTTCTTAGCCTCCAGAACTGTGAGAAATAATTTTTTGTTGTTTAATCCACCCAGTTTATGGTCATTTGTTTTAGCAGTCTGAACTAAGACATGTAGAAATCAAAACTTAAGCATGTGTTGCCCTTGGTTCCCCCCCCCAAGTCCGTGTTTCAAATATGTCCATCACACGTAACCTAAACATCTGTACCCCCATAATATGCTGAAATAAAAAAAATTAAAAAAAAAAAAACCTTAAGCATGGAAACTATATGGTAATGATAGGTTAAGTTAATCAAAGCTCATTAATGTTTTTGAAAATTCCTTTTTGACCCTCTCTACTCCCCTTTTTTCTAGCAGATGGCATCCCTTTCCAAAGAAGCAGATGTTTAATAAAATATTTCAACCATAAAATGTGTTCACAAAGAGTAACTTAATGATAAGGACAGTGTCTAGTTTTCATAAAATGCCTCATTTAGTGCCCTGCACCCCAGAGGCACCCATTATTTAGTAATTAGTGATCACAATCTTCAGGCAAGTACACAATCATAAAACTTACAGTAAGCATGTTATAACATTTACTGTTGCTGAGGAATATAAGTAAGTAACAGAAAGTAGCGTTTAGAACTATCTGTAGGTTTAGGACAATTTCAGTGGAGGCGGTTCATGGAATTCCTCTTTAGTCTCAGAACTTTTAAGAGCTGATGTCAGCCTTTAACAAATACTGCTTGTTTATGTCTTTCACTTCTTTATTTTTATTTTTTTCTCTTCTATTTAGATACAGTTTTCTTTAGAATATCCTCTTACTTTATGTAATTATATTCCTTTATGGATTCAATCTTTTTTTATTATGTACCAGTCACTCTTTTCCTTGCACATACAGTGAAGAAGAAAATCATCTCAAACCCTGCTCTTATAGCATTTATACTCTAAGGGGAGAAAAAGTCCTTAAACAAATAATAACAAAAACACAAATTAAAAAACAACGCGATGATATGTTTTTGCAAAAAAAAAAAAAGAAAAGAAAAGAAAATGCAGATTTCTATAAAAGTATCAGAGTTAAAATGGGATGTAAATGAAGGACTTCCTGAAGAGTAAATGCTGGAGCTGGGACCTAAAAAGGAGACGCAGTTGATCAGCTAAGGGGAAACGAGGCAGAAGAATGTCCTATGTAAAGGTCTCAAGACAGGAAGGAGCATAATGTATTTTAAAAGCTAAAAAAGAAACAAATTAATCCTAAATTCCCATTAAGTACATTTTTAGTTTTCAAAGTTGGGAAGCAATAAGATGTAGTAGAAGAGACATTGAATTGGAAATCTATAAACATGAATTTGAATCCTTGTTCTTCCTCCCAATTTGTTATGTGACTCTAGTAAAGTACAACCTACCTGGCTGGGCCAGCCTTTTTAAATCAGTAAATTAGGATTGAATTCATTTGCCCTCCATAATTCTCAGAGTGTATTCCAATTCACATACTAGTGCGAAAGTATCCTAGACCATTGCCAAGTGTTATTATTAACTATATTTTGTGCTCACTGATTTTCTATTAAAAGTAGCTTCTCAGAAATTTAACTTAACTTTCTTACTGCCCTACCCATACCACCAAATAAAAATTCATAAAGTAACCTTAAAAACCTAAGGGGTCTTTATAGTGATGGCCAGTGTTTTTCCTCATTTTTATTTCATGTAGTGAACTGCTGACCATGTGACATGAGTAATCAACAATAGAACATAAGCGTGAGTCATGAAAAATTAAACTATGTATTCATTAGTGATCGAAATTGAAATGTGCTGAGAAACAAGGTTGGATTGTGGTGAAATACCAAACTATATAATTTGTGGGCTTTGCCTCAGGTTTGATGTGTTTGGTTTACGGCAAGTGTAACTAGGGACCTACGAAACCTAGATAGAGCTTTTCAGTAGAAAGTTACAAATGTAGGTCTGGATTTACTTAAGAAAGCTGGACTAGAGTTATAAATTGGGAGTCATCAGTCCATGGGCAAAAATCAAAATTTTGGGAGTGAAGATATTGTCCATTCACCAATTTCAGATGAAATATCCAAGTAAGTTCTAATTTCTCCTGGTCCATTTTGAATTACAGTTTATGCAGGTGGGAAAATAAAATTAATTAATTATAGACACCTCAAAAGCCAACACATAAATACAGCTAAAAGAGAGCCAAGGGAATACATTTAAAAACAGATAAAATATACTTGAAGGAATTAGAGATTGTCTAGTCTGGGTAAGGCTTCATTTGTGTGAGTAAATATCAAGCTGGTGGAGGCAGCCACTCTACAGCACACAGGATGGGGAGTAGTGTGGCAAAGGTTGGATGTGTACTTCACTGTCACTGTGCTAATTTCAATGTCCCATAAGCCATACATTTCTGGGTAAAGAAAGCAAGAAAACGTGATATCAATAGCAAATATGGTCTACATGCACTTAAAAATTTTTTAGATTAGAGAAGTCATGCCCTAGACTTGTTTATTCTAGGCTTTCTGAATATACTACACAATTGTAGCTTCTCTGATACCACTTCTTATTCTAAGTAGCTTCTTCTGAATGCATATTTTACTAATTTAAATATAGATATATTTGCTGGATAGCCTACAGACTGGCACAACTGATTCGAATGTGTTAATCTCACTAATATTTCCTGAATTTATCTAACATCAAGGGATTGTTCCAGTTACTGGGACTACAGATAATTTCTTGACAGACAAGATCCCTGCCTCCATGGAGCTTATATTCCACAGAATCAGTTTCAGTAGTGAGTAAAGTATATATTTCCATAGCATTCATCCCAAACTTTACCAGTATTGTTTAAAAGCAAATTCTTCAAATTCTAATTACATATCAATAATGATAAAGCAGAACAATCAGGAAATTTTAAAAAATACTTTGCTCTTTATGAGCTCTAGGAAAAAAATAATATCCACTAATTTTATTTGCAGAGGGAGGGGACACCTTTTGAAATTCTCTGGGGATGAATAAGATTTAATCGAATAAACTTTCAATCTTGGGAATCCTTCCTAATCTAAGAAACAGTATTCCAACACATTTCTCTTAGTTTTAACTCTTTAACAGTGCCTTGAAACATTTGTCAGGTATAATTACATGCATAGTCTTCTCCTTAGGTACCTACTCAAGCTGACCAAAAGAACCTTGGGAGAATCTACTTTTGAAAACAAGTTTGATCTCCTAAGGAAACAAAATATTATTATGATTTTTTTCCTTTTTTCCATTGTTCTACATTTTCCTCCCTGAAGAATATATTAAATTAAAACTTGTATACTATGAATCATATTTTACTTGATTCCAAAAATCAAAGGAAAAACTTTGGAACTCTTTGGCAACTTAAGTCATTTAATGTATCTTGGTTGCCTAATTTATTTATCACAGAATGAAGAGATATTGTCCTAGATCAAGATTTCTCCACGATGGCACTATTGACACTTTGAACTAGATAATTGTTTTTTGTGAGGGGATGTCCTGTACACTGTAGCCACATACCTGGTCTCTACTCACTAAATGCCACTAGCACCACCACCCCCAGTGTGACAACCAAAAATGTCTGCAGACATTGCCAAATGTCCTCTGGGAAAGTGGGCAAAATTGCCTCCAACTAAGAACCATTGTTCTAAATTATAAGAATCTCACTTGTTAGTAGTAGTATAGTTGATAAAATCCTCCAGTAACTGAAGACCTTTGATTTTTAAGTATATACAAAAAGCATTACCTCAATTTTAAAGTAGTTTGAGTGTTAACTTATTTACTATTTCATTTATTTGAATTTATGTTGCATATTAATATGGATTATAACATTGCAGAAGAAGCTTGGAAAAACCATTTAATTATAATTTATGGGAACTAATGTACTTATATTAGGTATTAGGCTGTGAAAATTGTACACCATCACAATGTTGAACACAAGCATTTTTTTTTTTTTTTTAGTTTTCAAGCAAAGAAAGAAGTATTAGAGTGGAGATCCAAATATGAACAGCACTACTGGAGAATTAACATTAGGTACATTCATTTGCTAACTAGTTGATTAAATTTTAATGTGTTTTATTGTTAGTGGGAAGTAATATTATATGAATATTAATAAAAACCATTTATGTTCCTTCTTGCTTAAGAGCTTTGCTCTCGTTAAATGTAGAAAACGTAATGGGTAACTATAGAAACCTGCTATTTCCATTGTTGGAATTTTCTCATACAGAGCAAAACTGATTAAACTTTTATTTTCTGGAGAGTTTCTTAAAGCTTAGCAAAGAAATCAAACCTTGGCTTCATAAAATGTGTTTTGCCAAGAAAGAATAGATAAAAAGTAATAGGAAATGGGGCAAAGACTATGAGGCAGGTACATGAGGTTGCAAATCTTACGTATTTATGTAAGTATTTATGTAAATTGAGCTGATTTAAGAAGGCACAGTCCTTTGAGCATTGTTCCAACACTGAGATTTACCAGCTTACACTATGGCTAATGGTTAAAATTTAATCTTAGGGACCATAGCACAGCAGTCATCAAGAAAAAATTGTCAAAACTCAGGCTCTGTTTTAATTGGGAAAACAATCCAAACTGGAGCTGGAAAATGTGGTCCATGGTACACAAGGCTCCTCTCACCAGCATTCTCATCGATATCCAAAAATCTCCTATAAAATTCCAAATTCATTTTTAAGAATTTTTTTATTTACACATTTGATCCCCACAATGTTGATTTAGTCATAGTCTATGTTAACTATAATAATGACAAAATGTCCAGAAGTAAAAAAAAATTCATGTACTAAATTTATATATATATATATATATATATATATAATGCTTTAAATCCACCAGAATAAAAGTGATACTTCAAGTCAATTGCAAAACTATTTTCAAACTAGCTAAACCCTATCATGCTCGAAGGGAGCAAGTAAACATTTTGATAAACTGGTGAGACTCCAGGCCTGGGTGCTCTGTGTGAGCTCTCTATGTATGGAAAGTTTATTTAATAATGCTCCAAAATCAACTGTGACTGCGTTTATTTGACACCAAAACTGTGAACCATTTGAGTAGAATTATCAGTAAGAGAACACGGGTTTGGGGTGGTAAGCACAAATTAAAAGCTGTCAGTTTTTAAAGTATATAAAAATATACTTGCTTGTATATTTTCTTTATAATTTTTTTTATTTTTAATTATTATGGGTACATAACAGTTGCATATCTTTAAAGGAGACATGTGATGTTTTGATACAGGCATATTTTCTGACACACTGGACGAAAGTAGAGAGTAGCAACTACTTGTCTCACAATATTTTGGATGTGAACTTTTCCAAAGGCCAATTCTCATCTCTTATTTTATTGCATTAAGCATTTTGCCAAGAAATTCTTCCATTATCTGGTTCCCTGTGTGCATTAAACAACGTGACATTTGTTTCAGAATTATTGAATGATCCAGGTCCCTTTAATTCTCAAAAATGACTACTTTCAGCTATTTCCCCTCTGGTCTTTAAGAATATGAAAACCCTAAGGTGTTTTTTAATTAGTTAATTTATTTCTATAATTGATAAATAACACATTTATATATGATGTATAACATACATTGTGGACAGACTAAATTTAACTAATTAATATTCTAACATATTTTTAAAATAATAAAACAATGTGATCAGTGATTTGTTATTAAACATCCAAAATATTTCTGTTAAAGCAGACACACCGTTTTGGGTGTTTCTCCCTCTGGAACACTTATTCTTTTTGCTACTGCTTGTCTAGGGACTTGAACCATTTAAAAATTTCGAGGATGAAAACAGAGATGTATACCCTGCAAATTCACTGTGGAAGCACTTTATTGAGGACACTAGTATCTCTAGAAGTACATACATAAGTACCAGAAAGTAAAACAGCTTCCCTGCATCCACGCCAACATTTATTGTTTTGGGACTTTTTGATAAAGGCCAGTCCCACATGTATTCACCATCAAATTGGTATTAACTGATCAACACATAAGTGCACATATAAGAATAACATCTATTAGATGTTGGGCGGGGGGGGGAGGGGAAGGGGGGAGGAGGGAGGAGGGGACGGGTATATGCATACACAAAGAGTGCAATGCGCACCACCCGAAGGATGGACATATTTGAAACTTGGACTTAGGGGTGGGGGGGGCAAGGGCAACATACGTAACCTAAACATCTTTACCCCTATAATACGCTGAAATAAAAAAAAAAAAAACAGCTTCCCTGGGGCATCAGGATTTCCCCTTGTCTAGGTTAATGTGATCTCTAAATTTTACATTGACAATCAAAGCCAATCAAGGATTTTGCAATAGATCCTGAGAAATGTCTTTTTGCCACCATCTAAATGAGCGTGAGAAAGGATTTGTCCCAAATTATTGCATCAGCGGCTCCCCCAACAACACAAATACAATCAATATTTTCTCTACTCCAAGACAACTCAAATCACTAAATTCTCTGCTTCTTAGCAGTTCTGTTGGAAAGATTGTCAGGGTAGTAAAGTGAAATAAATGATTATCTGTGGAAAGCAACACTTTGCTCTTTTTCTCTCTAATATCTCAGACAAAGATTCATCTATAAGCTCTTTGTCCCTTAAGGGAACACCAAAGAATGTACTTAATGTTTCATTTAGGTTTTCTCCAACGTTTCCAGAACAACATTCTCTAAATCTTATTTCAACAGAAATCTCCTTTTATAAAAAATCCACTTTGTATCTTTCAAATATAATACGAAAATACTTTTTCCCAATGTTCAAATAATGAAAATTCTTTTTCTGAAGAGGGGGTAAAGTAGCCAATTATATCTTATATGATATCAGTGTAGCATAGACTCTCAGTGTAACTCATCTGACCCCAGAAACAGGGACCCTGGCATAAATTTGGAATGGAAAGATTGGATAGTTTCTTCCGTGTTGTATTTAGAGCATGGTTTCCAGAAAGCTGGTCTCCTATCTGACCATGCCATTTCCCCAGGCCTAACGGGCAGGCTGTACACACGGTCCATCATGTGATAGGTGAGCCTTGGTATTTGTCCCTCAATATTATTCAGAGGGATAATAATCTTAAAAAAAAAAAGAGTTTTTTAAATTTCTGAAGCAATCTTAAAGAGGGAAATTTTCAAACCCTGGAAATGCATACTTAAATATTCTCAATTTAATCACATTGAGATTAATGTTGGCAGCAGATAAAATCAGTCCATGCCATTTTCCTTTGAGGGAATTAAAACATTGGCATTGACAGTCAAACTAATATATCATTGGTCCTGAGTCACTGATTTATTTGAAGTCTGGAGTATTTACATTGGGTAAATGAACAATATAAATGAAAAAAGCAGCTGCACATATGGGCCAACAAACATCAATAATTTAATTATTTTCCTCTACAGCAGATAGAGAGAAATAACTTATGGGGCCAAGGGGAACATTAAAATAAGCTTTTCTCTCTTAGCTAATAAATCTGATGAAAATACTTCACCTCTGCCAGGGCAATATTCCTAGAAAAGCTTTCTTAAGCCCAAGTAAGTTTAACACTCCTTCAAATATCATGGTCTAATCATGTGCAAAGACTCCTCTATAATTCCATAATTCTCCAGTGAGGGACAGGGAGAAATACTTTTCTTTACTTTGTAAAGAATGACGATTTAATGCAATTCAGGGACATGTCATGGAGAATAATCTTCCAGTTCTCCTACCGTGCTATTCATACAACACTGTACAAAGTTGGTAATACTACCTCTGTCCTTGGAAACAGCGAAATGACTTTCCAAAATCCATAAATACCAGTTGGGGAAATTTTTATTCAGAGGAGTAAAAAAAAAAAAAAAGAAAATGGATTTGAAAGGCATAATAACATCTGCTAGGTTTGGAAAATATGATTTTCCTCAAGTCATTTTGTGTAATTCACATCCAAGCTTAGAATAATGTTCCAATTTATTAGGCTGTGTTGTGGTTCCAGTAATATTTTATTTTTAAACCGTAATCAGTTTTATGTATAATCTTACTAATCTGCACAGAACTTTCTATCTATTTTAATAAAAATTAAATCATTTTATGTTGGTATTTTTATAGAAAATTATAAAATTCTTAATGTAAAAAAGCAAATAGCTATTAACTAGCACATGGTTAAAATATGACTGAGGATCTCATGTGAGTTTGCAGCTGAGAATTCATTAGGACTTGGATTTTCTTCCCAAGAATGCAATTCCTTAGACCACTACCAAAAATGTATACCATATGCATATATTTGGTGGAAATAGTTAATGAATGGTCTACTTGCAGGGCTTTCCACTCTCCCAAACTGTGATCAGATGAATTACATGCAGTTAATGGAATAGGTTTAACCTGCAAGATGCTCTAGGACCATGAAAAGAAGCTATGGTATAGGGACCATATGGCTGGTTTCCAGTTCCAGTTCACCCACCTATGACTCTGGAGAAGTTCTGGTCTCGCTGACCCTGTCAGTTTCCTCATCTGTGAACTGTGAGTAATAATACCTGACAGAGTTATTGTGAGAATCAAGTATACAAGTTATAATTAAGGTACAGTGTACCTAAACCAGAAAGATCAATCATTCACTATATAAACAGATATTTAGGGATAAGAAGTAAGCATTATTTCTTAATCTGAAATATTAACAGATACATAGGGAACATTTCACCTTATAAGAAGCCATATATAGTTGGTAATAATGACTGTTTTCTCTCTTCTTTCCCTATCTTAAGAAATTTTTGCCTGATCTATTATCTGCATTGATACCCATGTTGGAGCTTTCAGAAATACTAACTATAAAGAACTCCCCCAACACAACAGTAAGGAAACAATCAACCCAATTAAAACATGGACAAAAGGAAAAATGGGCAAAAGACTTGAACAGACACTTCATCAAAGAAGATACACATATTGATGGCAAATAAACATATGGAAAGATCTTCAATACCACCAGCCATTAGAGAAACAGAAATTAAAATTACAGTGAGATATTACTATATATGCCTACAAGAATGGCTAAAATTTTAAAAATTGAAACGCCAACTACTGGGGAGGATACAGAGCATCTTGGACTCTCATACACTGTTGGTGAGAGTGCAAAATAGGACAGCTGGAAAATAATTTTGCAGTTTCTTATAAGATTTTTCTAAAGTTACATATGCACTTACCAGCGCAATCCCACTCCTAGGACTTACCCCAGAGAAATGAAAATTTATGTTCACACAGAAATCGATACACAAATGTTTACCACAGCTCTATTTGTATCTGCCAAAACTAAAAAACTCAAATGTACTTCAGTGGGTAAATAAATAAATAAACAGTGGTATATCCATACAGTAGAAATTACTCAGCAGCAACAAGAAAAGAACTCTCAATACACACAACAAAGGAATTCTGTTGAGTGAAAGAAGCTGATCCCTAATAGTTACATACTGTATGCTTCCATTAATATGACATTCTCAAAAACAAAACACTATCATGATTGAGAACAAGTAAGTGGTTGCCAGGCATTAGAAGTGAGTGACATTGTAACTACAGGAGGGTAGCACAGGGGAGTTTTCAGGGTGACGGAACTGTTCTATATCCTGATTGTGGTTGTGGTTACACAAATCTACACATATTTTAAGATGAATAGGACTGTACACCAGAAAAATTCAATTTTACTATATAAGAATTTTTAAAATAAAATTTTAAAGTATACTGTATGTCACTCTACTTTTTAAGGAGTTTTAAGATTCCTCATTTTATACAGAATAAAACTCAAACCTCAAGGCAATTTTTCCTCCTTCATCTTCTACCAGTACTACTTCCTCTTCCCTCAGTACATAATTATCAACAAGCAGTTAATAAAAATTTGTGCATTCATGTCTCAGATTTTGCATTTACATAACAATGAAATATACCTAACATGGAAATTTAGACAGATGTCTTATCTATATAATTATAAATATTCAAATATTTGCATATTTGAACATCTGGATAGACAATTTTTTTACTGTCTCTAAATATTTGGCACCTTGCCAACATTGAAGTCTTTGTATATTTCCAGTTCCTAAAAGAAAAGTAATTTTTCATATCAAATGAATTATTCCATTTATGCCTCTTAGTGTCTACAAAATTGGTCAATATTCTCAGTTCAATGTTTATGAATCATTACATATATTTGCATGTTCAGAACCAGGAAAGTCACACTGCTACTAATTTATATTGATAACATGACCTCTCTGTGTCTCCCAATTTCTCTCTCTCTCTTTCTCCTCCTCCTCTCCCTCTCTCTCTTCCTCCCGATTGAACTATTGAAAATCTGGTGTAAATTAACATTTGGGGTATGCCTAGCCTGTGCCCCTCCTTCCTGTGAACTGTCACCCTCACTCATGAATTTAAGTTCTAGCAGGTAGCCGTCTTTACAGCCTATGACTGACTTTCCAAAGTCCTGTTAAAAAAATATAACTAAGAAGTAATGTGCTATTTGGACCCCTGAGTGACCACCAAAAAACTTTGACTAGAAAAAAACTGACAATTGAATAAAAAGTCAGTACGCTTTAAATTCAATGAAGCATGGTCATAATAATCTTGGTATGAATAAAACTGTATTTTAAAATAATGTGAATTGGCTTAGAAATCAATGAGCATTTAAGAGGAAATTTTTAAGAACAATAACAGAGTCCTGCAGGGACACGTGGGATGTAAGCAGGTAAGGAGTTCTCCCCATGGCCTTATGGAAATCACACTCACCCACACATAATTTTACCCTTGAGGAGTTATTTGAGGGAACTGGACAGATTGCCTGACCCCAAAATATCCATTCTGCTAACTTTTCAAGGCCTAAAACACCACCACCAATAACTTGTCATTTTTAGTATAGAGAAAATAACTAAGTGAAAATGTCATGGGCCCTGATTGCAATGGGTTTGATGAACTAGAAAATGAAAACTCCTATGTCTTAAATAATTTAGGAACACACACATGTCAGGTTCTATAGGAAAAGATCCATAAGCAAAAGGACATCAGAGAAAATAGAAGAGTGGAAGAGTATCTAAAAGTTGTTTATAAGAACTGAAACTTGGTCTGATCTTTAATTTACTAACACAGAGAGAAGAAAAGGAAAGACGTTGAACGCAGGATGCTAACAGATGTGAGACCAGAACAGTAAAGTGAATCTCATGGCCCAGAAAAAGAGCCAGGACACTGGTGTTGTAAACAAATATCCCTGTTTCCTTTATCTGAAGTAATGGAAGATGATGATAAATAAAAAGTATATTACCAAAAAAGGCTAAACAGATGTCTCATGTGCGTTTTAAAACTAAGAGTAAATGGTTGTTTTCTTAAGTACAGTCTGAATACTATCAAACAATCTAGAACAAACAGTTTTTCTTCCATCCTTAGGGTTGTGGAAGGATTGCTGTGCCATCTAACATACATAGTCTTGAATTAACACACACACACACACACACACACACACACACACACACACCCCTAGAATAAAATGAGAGAGAACCTTTGTTTAAAAAAGAAAGAAGAAAAATGTATTGTCTGCCTGCTCTAAGCAATAGTAATTTTAAATATAGATTCATGATATCTAGAGCAAGGGAAATATTTATAGAAGAATTGAAACTGGGAGAATTCCCAGGAGACTAAATTGGATACATTTTTGTCTTTGATTTTTTTTTTTTTTTTTTTTTAGAAAGGACAGTATATTTTAAAACTCTCACAGAGATAGGTCAAATGAGTATATTAGACAAGGGAGAGGAAAAATCTGTTCTTCCCTCTCATCTTGTCCTTTTCTTGGATAGAATTAGAGGAAAAAGACTTAAAATACTCAAAAATTTTTAAATAAAAATGCATATTATAATGATGAGCTATACCCAAAGTGTATTTGAAGATAAAGTCTGGTATTCCTAAGGACTCCATTGACCTTCAAAGAAAAATAGAGTTTGTACTAGTCTAACTTTTGTCATCCAGCAACCTACTAAGACTTGCCATCAAAGAAGTCAAAAGTAAAGTCACATGTCTAGCCAGAGAGATTTTTAACGAAGATACTTGCTAGACTAGGAAACTAAGAAGAATAAACTTAAAGTTTCTAAAAGAAATTCAAGAATCCCTAGGGAATAAGCTTTATTAAACTATTGTTACACAATTAGCAAATATTAGATGAGTACACATGAAACACTTCCCTTTGTAGTTATAATCTAAAATACGTATACCCCTGAAAAGTCATCACAGAAGACATGAAGTGAAGTAGCAGGGTGTAATAGTTATCTATTGCTGTGTAACAAATAACTCCCCACATTTAGCAGCTTAAAACAATATTTATTATCTAATAGTTTCTGTGATTCAGAAATCCAGGCACAACTTAATTGGGCCTTCTGTTTCAGAGTCTGTCATAAGCTACAACCAAGGTATTGTTCTGGGCTATGGTCATCTCAAGGCTTGATTGGGGAAGGATCCATTTCCAAGCTCCCTTTACATGGTTGGTGGCAAGAATTTCTTACCCACAGCTGTTAGCCAGAGGCTGCTCTCTCTGTCCCTTGCCATGTGTGCCTCTTAGGCCAGCTCCCATGTGGCAGCTTGCTTCATCAAAGCAAGTGAGAAGATCCAAAGAGAGAGTAACAACAAGATAGAAGTTCCAGGCTTTTATAACCTAATCTCTGAAGTGAGACCCCATCATCACTTCTGCCATATGCTATTCAACAGAAGTGAGTTACTAGGTCCAGTCCACACACAAAGAGGGTATTATAGTATTTACACAATGATATGAATCCGGGGAACAGATCGATGGGAGCTACCTTGAATGCTGTACACAATACAGGGTTTGGTAAAGAATTTAAAAGTGAATAACCATGAGTTGTTGCAGAAATAGACTTGCAGAAATGGAGGTGGCACACCCCAGTTCTTAGAGACTCGTGTATTATATATGCCCCAGATCACCACATGTCTGCCTATGAAATGCAGAATTGCAAATGAAAATTAGCGAGTGTTATTCTTTTCAAAATCACTAATGTTTCTCCTTTTAATGTCATCAATTTTTAATATAAATGACATGAAATGTAAAATGGAATTTAACTCAGCAACCTAACTTGTTTAAATAATACTTCTTTGTTTTGAAATGTTATCTTATATTGGAAGTACAGTATCCATGGAGGATTGGTTCCAGGACCCCTGCAGATACCAGATACTCAAGTCCCCTATATAATATGGCATGGTATTTGCATATAGCCTGTTCACATCCTCCTCCTGTATACTTTAAATCATCTCTACATAACTTGTAATACCTAATACAATGCAAATGCTATGTAAATAGTTTTTGTACTGTATTGTTTAGGGAATAATGACAAGAAAAAACAGACTGTACATGTTCAGTACAGACAAAACCATCCTTTTTTTTCCAGAATATTTTTGATCCATGATTGGTTGAATCCCTAGATGCAAAAGCCACAGATATGGAAGGCTGACTGTATGCCAGTTCTTAAAAATTTTGTAGATTACTAGATCAATATTAACTTTTTTGAAAAGAAATGATGAAATGATTAGCTTCATAATTATAAAAAATCATTTTTATGTTTATTTAAACTGTATATTTTGTTCAGTCCTTTGTTCACGTCTCACTCTTACCATGCCTCCATATAGGTATAATTGTATATAATATACACAATTATATAATGTATAATCCATATAGGTAGAATTGTCTTCCCAACTCTACTGACCTTGGCCTTGGCCGTGAGATTTGCTTTGACCAATAAAATGACAGCCTGTCCGGTCTGAGCACAAGCTTTAAGGGGTAGCACATGTTTCTACTTCCCTTGGATCTTCTGTCCTCAATTTGGAAACATGTTCCATGCTCCCTGAGACCTGGTCCCAGAATGCGAACACCTTGGAGCAGACTGGAACCTGTCCTGAAGGCTGGAACTAAGCCCATCTGAGGCCAGATGATCTCTGACCAGCCAAAAGCAATACTCAGACCAATATGCAAGAAATAATTGTTTCTTGTTACTAGACATTGAGATTTGGGATTGTTTGTTTTACAGTAAAAGCTTACTAAAACAGATTGTCTAATAATAAAAAAACAATAACAAAGACAAAATAAACAAGACCACAAATTTTAGAAGCAGATCATCAATAATTTCCAAACCATTTACACTGACAGATTAAGTCTCCCATTCTAAACATTATCACTTACTGCACAAAGTGGTGTGTGATCTTGAACAGAATTACTTTTTAACTTCTCTGGATCACAGTTTCCTTAGAAGAGAATTCAATGAGATAATAGATTTGAAAGCATCTAATATAATCCTGGAACATAGTTGTTCCAGTTGATGTTTAATTTTCTGATAATTAAGTCCAGCACAACACATTGAAAATAAATTTTAGAAACTTTAAAGCTAAAGCAGAAAATATGACTATAAATAATTCAATAACTAATCTGAATTGACCAGAAACACCAGAAATCAAAATTGTTAATGTGTAATTAAAGATGAGCCTGACTCATTAGTATAAGTTATGAGACTTTATAGCTTAAAAAAAAATGAGCTAGATAATAATTTTTTCTGCAGAGATTAATGCTATTGCCAATGTAGTAAATCCCCATTTAATATAGACTCCACAAATTGAGAATTTGTAATAATCCAGTTTTGGTAGGATGAAATTTACCTTTCTTTTTTAACTGGATATGAGAAAAGGGTCCAAAAGGAGTTTAATCAAGCTTAGAGAGTTTGCTGAATCTACTAATATTACTTAGTTTTTGCTTAAATATGCTATGGCGACAGTCAACCCCAAATCATGGTGACTTACAAAGGATTTTTTTTCCCTGCTAATGATCCCTATCAGTTGTGTGTTAGCTGCAGCTCTGTTCCATGCATCTATTTTATACAAGGATGGAGACTGAAGGAGTAGTCCCTGTCTAGGGCATACTATTCTTGTGTTAGAGCAGGGGAGGAGGCAATGGTGAAACCACAGGATGGCTCTTAACACTTTTGCAGGAGTGAGGTATACATCACTCACACTTACACTGCTTGACCAAAGCACGTCATGTAACCAAAACCTGACATCAATGGGGTGGAAAGCCCCAGGGACAAGCCTAGCAGGCTGGGCCTCATAGAGAGGGAAAGCAAGTAATTAGGAACAATAATGTAATCCACCACATCTATTAAGAGAACTTACATGTTAAAAGATTTAGTATACTAATTATTCATATGCAAATAGATGCAGCTCATCATGACAGCTTTTCATTAGTAACTAAACCAAGCCTGCAGGATCTCTATCTAGAAGTGTTTAGTAATGAATTCAAGTAATTAAATATACTTAAAATAATAAAGCCATAGTTAATTGAAATATAATTCATACTTTTCATTAATTTGGACTGGTCAGGTCACCAATTAGCCTGAATTAGTCATGTTTTATTATATATGGCTCAAAAAGCTGAAAGTCATTATTGACTTGAAATAGAATTAACTTACCGAAATTAAAACATTTATGGTAAAACTAAAACTAGAGTAAGTGGATTTTTTTTTACATTAAAATAAAGTTTATTTTATTTTTTTATTCTTTTTTTTTTTATTTCAGCATATAAGTGGATTTTTTGAAGTATACTTCAGGGCCCCCGCTTCCTATTTTATCATGCACAAATCCATCCACCATTCTTTGTCCTTTTTTATGATCACTGTCCTCTGGTACTCTTGGGAGAAGAAGCAGTGATGTGCAGGAGCAGCTTGTACCAGCTTGTAAGAGTTAATTTGTTAAGTTTTTAGGAAATACGCAAGGTGGTTATAAAACACAGACATTTTTAAAAATTCAATTATATAAACTTACAATTAAATATTATGTTAAAAGCAAAGGTAATAAATCCTCAAAACTCATCACTTCCTAATTATTTTATCATACTACTATAAATGTATATTTTTACATTTTACTATAATATATCCTGTTGAGATTATTTATATCTGTTACAGCTATATACAGAAATACTATGTAATGGTGTGCTACTGCACATTTCTTCCTAACCCTCCTTGCAATGACAGCACATTGGTAGCTTAAAATTGGCCACAGAAATTGGCGAATGCTACAAATTGGGCTTTATTCACTGTCTCAATGATTGTCAAGGCTTAAGAATGCGATGGAGAATATGCTAATAATGTACAGTACTTAAACGCATGTCAGGTTGGTAGCTATTTCATTGTGAATAAGACCAAAAAATTATGAGTAAATATCTTTTCAGTATTTGAAATCTATTATCCAATTCAGGAAAGCTGCTTATGTCATTAACCAACAAGTGAAGTTCTAACACATGCTTGCTTCTCTTTACTCAACAACATAATTGAAAATATTAACCAACATTTATCTTGGATCTATGCCCATTTTTGCAGGACATTAGCAACTTTTTTGCTGAATCAGATAGTAAGCAAACATTTATTCATAGTCTCATTTTGTGAAATCATAAATGATTTACAATCTCGGGTTGGCTACAGACACAAGAGTTTGACGAAAATTAATGAAAGCATTTTGTGAGAATCAATTGGCTGTGTGGAATTTACAATAAAGAGTATTGTACAATTTATTATTAGTTGTAAGTTGTATGCTACACATTGATATCAATAAAATTTATAATAAACTTGCATTTTTTATAGAGCCAGTTATTAAACATTTACACATCACCACTGGAAAAGAAGACCAATACTCATCAGAAAAAGATAAGTCTTTTTTTTTTTCAGTGCCATATCTGCTGTCCTTAGTTCCTAGATATATAATGAAGCTATTACACCTGTGAGCACTTGAGGCCCTTTTCTCAGCCCAAGCATTCTTCTGTTCTGCTAGGTCAAACCTAGCAAACAAAATGATTTTATGGAAAGTTTGAAGCAGTAGAAACAGGGCTTTGAAAGCATAAAGAGACACCCTTTATCCCCTAAATGGGGAGGTTTTTCTTCCTAAAAAAATTAAAAAGAACATCACACTATTGAGTGAGAAATCATGTTATTTGTGCTCAGGCTCTCATCCTGCTTCTATACTCATCTGCTTATGCTTTTGTACAGGTACCATGTTCTTATTAGTGTTTCCTACATCGAGCTAAATATTTCAAATTCTATACACATTTTTTTTCATATAACTTCTTCACTTCTTGACATCTTAGTCGTTCCCCTTATATCATATTCTAGTGTGACAATATTTTACTAAATGAACTAAATATAAACTAACCATCAGAAAATCGGCTTCCTGGGTTTGGAAACTACATTTCTGTAAAGGCAGTCTAGAACTGTGTTGGCCGTGTTAGCAGTCACCCAACACTGTTGGCTCATTGTAAACTCAAGGTTTACTAAGCTATTCCATACAACCTATTCAGAAGTTGGGGCTCCTCTGTCTTACACTTAGAGAATTTAAGGCAGAAATAGCAAAATTGTAATGTGGAAGTTCACAAAGAACGTTAAGGGACAGAGCAATATGAAAATGAGATGATGGGACTCACAAAGTGTAACAAGAAACAAAGATCCTTTCACATCTAAATAATGTCTGAGAAATCACAGCAGTACATCTGAGTGCATAATCAATGATTATAGTAATGACCCTGCATTTTCAATGTTTCAGAAGGCAAGAAAATGCACCACACTTTTTAGATAATTGGCCCTCAAAATTATTTTAAGAATGTTTTGTGCTAGGCTGATCATTCTCATGAAGGCAGAAAATTCTCTTTTTTTTCATTTTTTTTTATTTCAACATATTACGGGGATACAAATGGTTAGGTTATGTATATTGCCTTTGCCCCACCCAAATCAGAGCTTTAAGCACCCCAGATGGTGCTCACCGCACACATTAGGTATGTATATACCTGTCCCCTCCTCCTCCTTCCCATCTGCCGGACACCCGATGATTGTTATTATTATATGTGCACTTAAGAGTTGATCAGTTAATACCAATTGGATGGTGAGTACATGCAGTGCTTGTTTTTCCATTCTTGTGATACTTCACTTAGTAGAACAGGCTCCAGCTCTATCCAGGAAAATACAAGAGGTGCTATATCACCATTGTTTCTTAAAGCTGAATAGTACTCCATGGTATACATATACCACATTTTATTAATCCACTCATGCATTGATGGGCACTTGGGTTGTTTCCACATCTTTGCAATTGTGAATTGTGGTGCTATAAACAT
>CAUYRB010011991.1:0-20840 GCA_963574695.1 Propithecus perrieri | reverse complement strand
GGAACGCATTCTACTAAGTGATTTTTCCCAAGAATGGAAAGACAAGCACCACATGTACTCACCATCAAACTGGTATTAACTGATCAACACATAAATGCACATATAAGAATAACATCTATTGGATGTTGGGTGGGGGGAGGGGGGGCGAGAGGGGGGAGGGGAGAGGAGGGGACGGGTATTTTCATACACAAAGAATGCAATGCGCACCACCTGAAGGATGGACATATTTGAAACTCGGACTTGGCGGGGGGGCAAGGGCAACATACGTAACCTAAACATCTGTACCCCCATAATATGCTGAAATAAAAAAAAAAAAATTCCCTGAATTGAAGAAACATAAATACTCAGATATGAGAAGCATATCCATCCATGTGTCAGATAAATAAAAACAAATTTAAACTCAGATATAAGTAGTGAAACTTAAGATTAACAAAGATAAAAATGTTAAAATCAATCAGAATAAAAAGACAGATTTAATAAAGAAGAAACAATTACACAGACAGAAGATTCTCACCAGCAGTAACAGAGGCAATAATAGAAATGACAATTTCGGACTCCCAAAGAACAAATGACTATCAGATGAAAAAAAATTATACTTAAATAAACTACCATTCAAAGTTTAAAGACAATTTCACAAAAATGTGATACAATTTTCTACACAGATCATCACTGAAAAATTACTAAATTATGTACCTCATTAAAGAAAAAAAATGAACAGAGAAGGTAAATGCTTAAAGCAATTCTGAGAAAAAAAGGAAAAGAAAAAAACACTAAATCTAAATACTGACTGAAAAGCAAAAAAAATGATAAATTTTTAAAATGTAAAAATAGTTGAAACTATATAACAATGAAATGAAGGATGGGAATGAGAGTAACAAGTATCAAATTGATGGTCCTTATGCTATTTATTCTAATTTGTTTTTCACTGCTGTATCTTCAGTGTTGGAGACATAGTATATGCTCAATAAATATTTCTTGAATGGCTCAGAGAATAAAAATTTCATAGTTAAAGGTGACCATAGGCATGATCTCCAGCTGTGTTCTTCTAAGTCTGAGAATACCATTGCAGTTTGCTCAGGGATCATCTAGAATGTGCCAACACACTTGGAATTTGAAGTCAGCTACGTTTCTCAAAGTGTAATGGCCATTGAGGTGCACCACCCTGATCTGCCTTGAAGGGAAAATGCTGCACCTGACTGCTTCCAGCTGCTGCCCTTTGCAGTCACCTGCAATTTTAGTGCTGAGGTTGTGCTCCACAGCCTGCTCCCAGTCAATACTGAGCATAGAAGGTAGCGGTCCCAGAGCATGCCAGGTCTGCCGAAGACAAGGTCGCTCAAATGAAAACATTTGCTCTGGGGCACCCCCACGGACTGGCCAAGATTTTCTGAGCCTCACTGTAGACCAAGGCTCTTTCTACCCAATCCATCTTCTTTCCCTCTCTTCTCTTAAAGGTACCAGAAATGCATTGAGGTTTGAGAGCTCTCTCTGCCTTCTCCTATTCCTGCTTCCTTTCATTCTTCACAGGTACTTCCACCAATAAATCTCTTTCAGGTCTAATTCTATTTGAGTATCTGTCTGCATTTTGGAGAACTCAAACTGACATACCAAGATAAGAGGGCTCCTTTTGCAGACCCTGACAGGCCTACAGGATAAATGCGCTGGTCCCTTCATCTGAAAGAACAGCAGTCATGAACAAATTGGGTACGCTCAGGGTATAGACTTTCTTGAGTGGAAAGCCTGCGTACCTCTTACTTATGCCTTCCTGCCTTACGTTTAGGAGAGCTGGGACATTCTTTTAAACAATAGAGTTTCGGGACTATCACTTACTTTATTTACTTACTTACTTAATCTGTGTTCTAATTTGGGAAGGTGGTTCAGTCCTAAGAACGTTCAAGCCTATTTCCATTCTACTTTATGGCAATAAGCTGTATACCACATCAACAATCTCATATACCGACATCTAGCTCACTTTTCCAGGAGACTAGTCAAATCTTCTGGTTCATTCCAAACCTTGCCATGTTTTTGGTGAAATCCTTATATTTTTAAGTTATCTGTACATCAAAGTAGTTTATAAATTTCATGACCCTTTTCTCCACTGTGATACCATCACTCAGTGATGTGGTTCCATGTGGACCACACATCATCTCTGATACTTTCAAGTTCAAATTTCCTACTTCTAAACACAACCTCTGATGCTTCCAGCTTGCTAACATCATTATGTCACTGACCTTGTTTTTGTCTTTTTATTACCTCTAGCCTCTTCTGTATTCTTCCAATGTATCAATATCCTGCTATCTCCGCTTGCTACTAGATTCAGTCTGTAGTCTATGATGGATCATTTCAATCATTTTCATGTTTTGAATTTTGTGAAACATACTATAAACAACAAATAGGGTAATAGTAAAATAACAGAATGTCTGTAAATATATAGCTGAAAATACGGAATATTTTTGTTTTGATTTTTTTTTCCTTGTCCCAGTGAGACCCAGCATCTTAAGCATTAGGTGGGATGTAACAATTACTGGCATAAGTTTCATCCTCTATGAAAAAAAATATATGATTTTTTTCTGTTGTCCACTATCCAAAGCAGTATTTTACATTGTATGTGTCATTGGATGTATCTTTCGTGAAAGGCTATTATAGATTATACTGTATCAAAATTTCGAGTCCAGTGAAAAGTCCCATGGGGAAAAAAAACATTCATCAAGATGTTACTAAGTTGTAATTTGCTTAAATATTTTTATCAGTTCTTTCAATTATTGGTTTTCTTTTTATCACGTCCATAAGATGTCAGCTTTAGTTTTGAACGCTTAACTCAATCTTTGGTAAAGACTGAACTAGTTAAAATAAATCACCAAAAAGTTCAGCCTTCTTTTGAATCATCTTTCTTTCACACGCTTTGTTAAAGTACCGAAAGTTGTTTTGACATTTTTATAGTTTTGTTTCTCTCTGGTGCATTACTGGAGCCATGAGGATTGAAATACTGTGAGTAAAGAGCTCTCTTGCACTATTTCTTACTTGACAAAAATAAAAACATTGTCCAAAATAATTTAATCTTAATTTATATACATTTTTATACTAGTTCAGAAAACATGGGAAAACTATTGAAAATTTGTAGTTGCTAAAGCTACTCATGTTCACTAACTTGTTTGAGGTTATTTCATCACACTTAGAAGAATGTCACTGCTAGGGTTATTTATGAAAATTCTAGTTTCCTAAAGTCAAGGTAATCTAATGATAGAATATTTTTAGAAACATAAATTATCCAGAATTTATGAACTATTAAAATCAGGCCTTTTTGTTGTTTCTTTCCTGTCTCTAATTCACAATAGAGGGTTTATTGCTCCAACTCCTTATGTCTCCTGCCCATTCTTAAATAGCTAGCATGGGAATTAGAAGACTATTTTATATCAATGTTAGAAAATTTTAAATTTTGTTTAAAATTATAATAACTTCTACAAATGAAACTTGGTATCACTAACATGTACGTGAAAACTATTTTCTTTAAAAAGAATCCATACACGTCAGGAAGAAATATTAATAATAATATTCTTAGAAATAAGAGGAAAAAATGACAATTTTCATATTTGCATTGGAAATAAAGGTAAAGACAGTAATATTTTTCTGGAAATCTTCCTTTAATGAAGGCATTATATTGTTATTAAATAAAATAAAGCTGAGCTTCATAATCAAAGGTAAAAATTTCCACATATAAAATATTACAACCACACAAAAGAATCACTTAAAAGATAAAATCGTGTTCCAAGTTCCTGAGCTAAGAAACATCTGGAACCCAGACTCTAATTTATAAATTACTTCATATTATCCTTTGACTCCTATACCTAAAATTGCCCATTTTTAAAGAGGATAAATTATACATTCTGGATGCGTTATCTCAGCCATATGATACTTAAAATAATGTACTGAAAATAGATTTTAATTGAAAACTGTCACTGGAAATTCAGTTATATACACAAAAACTAATAGAAAATAAGAAATTCTATTATCCCAAATAACTGCCCAAGTGGCCTGGTGGGCTGTGAATGCTCTGAGGCCAAGAGAACACACAAACATCTTTTTTCCACTTCTGCTACATTGCTGTATTTCAAATGCACAGAGTGAATCCCTGCTCAGAGAATCACCAGTCCAGAGTACACACAACCCAGATGTACTTACCACATAAACCTGCTCCTGACTCTGGACATATTATTGTAAATCACAAAATACATAAACTGAAAAGTCTCTCTATTGCAATACCCTGACACAGTCATGTCAGAGGATCCTAGAAACTGGTCACTAGATTTAAGAAAAGAAAGTGGTATATTGTATGGTGCGTAGTTAATCTGGTATGGTGTGTGGTTAACCTTATTGATCAACTTATTTTTTGTGGGAAATCCTCAGAAACAAATTATAAAAGAGAAGGATTAAAATGTTATTATGGGCACATGCATTTCTAGAATAATTATGGCTTCTATTTATATGAAAGTCTAAATTTATGTGACCCAATTTAACAATATGTTTAGGAGATATTTTTCAAATGTTATAGGAAAAATTTGTGGGAAATTTTTTATATTTCCTATTTTGTAGTGTAGCATAACATATTTAACTCCCTTTTGCTTCACATTTTGCCATCTGAAAAATGAGACAAATTATCATTCATCTTACATGGTACAGGGTTAGTTTATAAATACATGTGTGTGCATATACATGCACATATATACACATATATGTGCAGGTAGCCACTTTGTCATACTTACTATGAATTATCTTTTTCTTGTTTCATAAATATTATTCTCTCCTACTGTATGAAATCCTAGCTGGAAAGTTAGACTGGGGTTTCAGTCACCAGGTAATCTCAAAAGGGTTTCACCCGAGGCCAGTGAATGATTTTTGTCCCAGGAATAGCACTTGCTCTCCTCCTCCTGGATCCATCAACCTTCCCCTTGGCTGTCATTAATTCTTCCTAAACTTCACCTTATCACTTGTTTATTTTGTTTCCACTAAATGTGAACCTAAGTTGGTAAGTGAGTAAACTGCCATGTTTAGTAGTAAATACAGACTTTGGGTTGTTAACTAGAGGCATGGGGAGCTCATTTGAATAAAGAAGGGGCCCAGATATTAAATGAACAAGACTGGTAGTAATTTAAGTTAAAGCCTGGTAAAAATACTAGTAGATGCTATGTAAATATTTGTTATATGCCAGGTACTGCTATAAATAGTCTACATGTTTCAACTAATTTAATACCCCAACAATGAGGTAGGTATTATTACCTCCATCTGCAGATGAGGAAATTGAGGGACAGAGATATTAAGTAACTTAAGCAAGGGCACACAGTAAATAGGTAGTGGATCTTGGATTTAAACCCAGGCAGAATGACTCTAGGATTCATGCTCTTAACTATACTAAGCCTCCTCTCAAAATAAAATATTTCTGGAGGTTTTCAGAATAAAAGCTTTCAGAGAAAGTTCTTAGTGGATTTATTGCTCAAAAATATTATAGCAAATTCTACCTTTGACACTCCTCCCCATCCTATCCCCAAATCCTGGACACCACCTTGGTCTTCTTGACATTCTGGATGCTTCCAGACACAAACAGGGTCCAATTCAAATAGAAACAGTCTGTACCCTACTTTGCCCAAGAGGCATCTGTGGCCCCAAGTAAATCCACACATTCCCTGTGGATGTGGAATTCAATTCTAGATTTCTCCCATATGCGTATTTTTTTCTATATTCCCACACATTGTAGAAAAAAGAATGGAACCTGAACAGAGGTAGAAACTCAAATGTACATCTAGCTGATTCTTACTGTATTTAAAGGACTTAAAACTTTGCAAATTAACATTTACTTTTCAGGTTCTAGAGAAAAACAACATGAACTTTGAGGAAAACTCAGGAATTTATATTGAATAAAGTTTTCTACTCCTTTGATTTATCTAGGTATTATGAAAATATATTTTTAAACTATTACAATATTTTGAAATTTATATGTATATTATGTGTAATATGTCAAGAGTAGTGTTTTCAATAATGAAGAAATTAGTCTTGGTTTTCCTTTGGAAAGCCATTTTGCATAATTCTATGTTATGTAGTTTGATATGTTACAAATAAAGTCCAGCTACCTCTTCCCGTATAATGTATGAATTGATACCATATTTGTGTGTATTTATTCCTGATGGAGAATCACTCTATGGAACATGGACATTTTCCAATATTCTGCCTAGACTAAAAACCAAAAATATTATAAATGTCATATTAGAGATTGTGCCTTAATATCACTTCATATGACCTTTGTCACTATAGATGAAAACATACCCTAAGACTGTGATCCCCAAACCCCGGGCCACAGACCAGTACTGGTCCATGGCCTGTTAGGAACCAGGCACCACAGCAGGAGGTGAGCGGCTGGTGAGCTAGCAAAGCTTTATCTGTATTTACAGATGCTCCTAATCATTCGCATCACTCCATAAGCTCCACCTCCTGTCAGATCATTAGATTCTCATAGGAGTGCAAACCCTACTATAAACTGGGCATGTGAGGGATCCAGGTCACACTCCTTATGAGAATCTAATGCCTGATGATCTGAGGTGGGGATTAGGCGATGATGCTAGTGCTGGGGAGCAGCCACAAATACAGATTATCATTAACAGAGAGAGGTCTGATTGCACAATAAGTGTGATACACTTGAATCATCCTGAAACCATTCTCCCCATCACCCCCCTCCCCAGTCCGTGGAAAAATTGTCTTCCATGAAACAGGTCCCTGGTGCCAAAAATGTTGGGGACTGCTGCCCTAAGACATTTAGTAAATGTGATGTTGGGCCAAGTTTTATTGTTTAAAGTTTTGAGAGGAAAGTTCAAAATGATTGGCAAGAATGTTGAGGACAAATTAAAATGGCAAAAAAAAACCCTTAATTTCATATTTCTTCAACAAAATACCTTTGTATTATGGAGCCATTATACTGACTATTTCAACTAGAATCATGAATTAGTATTAAGGAGTAAAAAAATGTGTTTCCTCCTAAAACCACTGAATATATGTTCTTCTCATCAGCTCACGGAACATATTCTAAGATTCATCATATCCCAGGCCACAAGACATGTCTAAACAAATTAAACAAACAAACAAACAAACAAAAAAACAGAAAGTATACCATGCATCTTCTCAGACTGCAGTGGAATAAAATTAGAAATCAATTTCAACAGAAACATTCATCTCTACACAAAATCTTGAAAACTAAACAACCTACTACTCAAGGATTATTGGCCCAAGGAGGATATTAAGATGGAAATCAAGAGATTGTTTGAACCAAATGATAAAGGGGACACAAGTTATCAAAATCTGTGGGACAAGGCTAAAGCAGTCCTGAGAGGAAAATTTACAGCCATAAATATCTACATACAAAAACACAGAAAGATCACAATCAACAATCTAATGAATCATCTCAAAGAACTGGAAAAGGTGGAGCAAACCAATCCCAAATCCAGCAGAGGAAAAGAAACAACCAAGATTATAGCAGAACTAAATGAAATAGATAACAAAAACATGATACAGAAGATTAATGAAACAAAAAGTTGGTTATTTGAAAAAATAAACAAAATTGACATGCCTCTCACTAGATGAACCAAAAGCAGAAAAAAATTACTCTAATAAGCTCAATCAGGAATGAAAAAGGAGAAATTACATCTGACACCACAGAAATACAAAATATCATCTATAATACTATAAAAATTTCTATGCCCATAAACTTGAAAACTTGGCAGAAATAGACAAATTCTTAGAAACACACAGACACCCTAGGCTCAATCAGGAAGAAATAGAATTCCTGAACAGACCAATATCAGGTACCAAAATTAAAGTAGCAATAAAAATCCTTCCTAAAATAAAAAGTCACAGACCAAATGGTTTTAAACTCAATTTTATCAGACCTACAAAGAAGAAGTGGTGTCTATCATCCAGAAATTGTTCCACAGCATCAAGAAGGAAGGAATGCTCCCCAAGACTTTCTTGAAGCCAACATCACCCTGATACCAAAACCAGGAAAGAACTCAACAAAAAAAAAGAAAACTATAGACCAATATCCCTTATCAATATAGATGCAAAAATTTTCAATAAAATCCTAGCAAATCGAATTCAGGTACTTATCAAAAAAATAATCCGTCAAGACAAAATAGGCTTCATCCCAGAGATGCAGGGACGGTTCAACATACGCAAATGTATAAATGTAATTCATCACAGAAATAGAAGTAAAAACAAAGACTATATGATCTTCTCAGTAGACGCAGAAAAAGCATTTGACAAAATTCAGCACCCTTTTATGATTAGAATGCTTAACAAAATAGGCATAGATGAGACTTACCTCAAAATGATAAAAGCTATATCCAACAAACCCACAGCCACCATCATACTGAATGGGAAAAATTGAAAGCATTCCTGTTTAGAACTGGAACCAGACAAGGTTGCCCTCTATCAATGCTTCTATTCAACATAGTGTTGGAAGTCCCAGCCAGAGCAATCAGACAAGAGAAGGAAATCAAGGGCATCCAAATGAGGGCAGAAGAGATCAAACTATTGCTCTTTGCTGATGATATAATCTTATATCTAGAAAACCCCAAAGATTCTGCCATGAGACTACTGGAGTTGATAAACAAATTCAGCAAAGTCTCAAGTTACAAAATCAATGTGCAGAAATCAGTAGCTTTCCTAAACGCCCACAACAGTCAAACTGAGAACCAAATCAAAGACTCAATACCTTTCACAATAGCAAGAAAGAAAATAAAATACCTAGGAATATATCTAACTAAGAAGGTAAAAGACCTACCTCTACAGGGAGAACTACGAAGCACTGAGAAATGAAATAGCTGAGGACATAAACAAATGAAAAACCATACTATGCTAATCAACATGGTTAAAATGTCTATACTACCCAAAGTTACATGTTCAGTGCAATCCCTATGAAAAATACCAATATCATTTTTCGCATATATAGAAAAATAATTCTATGATTCATATGGAACAAGAGAAGGTCCTGTATAGCAAAAGCAACCATAAGCAAAAAGAACAAATTGGGAGGCATCAGTTTACCAAACTTCAAACTATACTACAAGACCATAGTAACCAAAACAGCATGGTACTGGCAGAAGAACAGAGACATAGACCAATGGAACAGAACTGAGAACTCAGATATAAATCCATCCTCATATAGCCATCTGATCTTTGATAAAGCAGACAAAAACATACACTGGGGAAAAGAATCCTTATTCAGTAAATGTTGCTGGGAAAATTGGATAGACACAGGTAGAAGGCTGAAGCAGGATCTGCACCTTTCACCTCTCACAAAAATCAAGTCACGATGGATAACAGATTTAAACCTAAGGCATGAAACTATAAGAATTCTAGAAGAAAATGTTGGAAAAATTCTTATACACATTGGCCTAGGCAAAGAATTTACGAAGAAGACCCCAGAGGCAATCTCAACAACAGCAAAAATAAATAAATGGGACCTGATCAAATTAAAAAGCTTCTGCACAGCCAAGGAAATTATCACCAGAGCAGATAGACATCTTGCAGAATAGGAGAAAATATTCACCTGCTACACATCCGAAAAAGGGTTGATAACTGGAATCTATGTAGAATTCAGGAAAATCAGCAAGAAAAAAGCAAACAAACCCATCAAAAATTGGGCAAAGGACATGAACAGAAACCTTTCAAAAGAAGACAGACTAATGGCCAACAAACACATAAAAAATTCTAAACATCTCTAATCATCAGGGAAATGCAAATCAAAACCAAAATGAAATATCACTTAACTCCAGGGAGAAAGGCTTTTATCAAAAAGTCTCAAAACAATAAATGTTGGGTGGATGTGGCACAATAGGAGAACTCATACACTGCTGGTGGGACTGTAAACTAGTACAACCTCTGTAAAAAGTAATATGGAGAAACCTCAAAGAGCTACAAGTAGAACTACCATTTGATCCAGCAAACCCATTACTGGGCATCTACCCAAAGGAAAGGAAGACATTCTATAATAAAGACATCTATACTCAAATGTTTATAGAAGTACAATTCACAATTGCAAAGACATGGAAACAAACTTAGTGTCCATCAATACATGAGTGGATTAATAAAATGTGGTATATGTATACTATGGAGTACTACTCAGACACAGAAAACAGTGGTGAACTGGCACCTCTTGTATTACCCTGCATTTAGCTGAAGCTCATTCTACTAGGTGAAGTATCAGAAGAATAGAAAAACAAGCACTGCATATACCCACTCTCATATTGGCACTAACCGATCAACGCTTATGCACACGTATGATAGTAACCTTCTTCGGGTGGTAGACAGGTGTTGGTGGGGGATGAGGGTATGGGGATATTCACACCTAACTGGTGCAGTGCACACTGTCTGGGGGATGGTCATGCTTATAGCTCTGACTATGGTGGGGCAAAGGCAATATATGTAACCTAAACGTTTGTATCCCTGTAATATTCTGAAATAAAAAAAATGCATTCAAAAAAAAAAGCAGTATGTGCATGCCTTGTCATCCACAATTAGATTTCATTGAGGGCAAGGATGGTCTGTCTTCCTGCTGTGGTTCGCACAGTACCTACATGACCCACAGATAGACTAGGCTTAATTAATGATGCATGAAACATTTCCTAACTTCTATAATCTTTCTGTATTCCCTGTTTTCTGAACTGGTTGGGTAGCAGGATAATGTAGAAAGAATGAGCCTCTAACATATTCAATATAAAAACTATAATATCCAATATATATATAAGAGGAGTTCCCACAAATCAATAAGCAAAAAAAGACAACAATCAGAAATGGGTAAAGAATATGGATGAAGCATTTCACATAAAAAGAAATAAAATGACAATTCACAAACGTAATGATTCCCAGCTTCATTCACATTGGAGAATGCAAATTAAACAACAATAATTCTGTTGGCTCACAAAGATTAAAAGGATTGATGATATCTAATGCTGGTGAGGATTCAGGGAAATAGTCAATGTCTATTGTGCTTTTGACAGGTTTGTGAATTAAGGTAACCTTTTTTGGGAGGTGATTTGGCAGCAGTATCAAAATATTAACTGTGCATATATTTTGTCAAAGCAATTCCATGCATAAAAATGTATTCTTAAAAAAAATACTTATACATAAAGAAATACACATGGACAATGATGTTCTTTTCATCATTGTTAGAAACAATCTTAGTGTTGATTAGCAGCAGCTATTTAAACAATTTATGGTACAACTATATTATGGAACATTCTAGAGCAGCATCTCTCAACCTCACATTGACATTTCAATCTGAACCTTGACATTTGGGCTGGATAATTCTTTGCTATAGGAGGTTGCCTTGTGCATTGCAGGATGTTTAGCAGCATTGCTGTCCTCTGTCCTCCCTGGCATCTCCCTATCTCACGTGTGACAACCAAACATGTTTCCAGAAATTGGCAAATGTCCTCTGTGAGGCAGGTACATAATTACCCCCATTTAAAAACTACTTACCTACAGCCATGCAGGGGAAAATGACTAGTAAATATCTGAATGTTTTAAATAGTGTTCCAAATCATATTTTCATACATGTGGAAAGAGCATGTTACAGAAAAATAATAGAGAACATAACTAATGTACTGAAAAGGTATATGTGATTCTGAACATATATCTGTTTATAAATGAAGCACATGTGAGAAGAGTATGTGAACGATGCACATTAAAACCTTGTTCCCATGGTTTCCTCTGAGTGAAGAATGAACGATTAGGGGCTTTTTCAAAAATTATATGTTTTAATGTATCACCTGTGTCATTTAGGAAGTCAGGTATTGCATTTCACTGTAAGTAACAACACCTTGAAAACAATAATTTGTACACTTACAGAGGCAGGCAGTCTAGAGCTAGAAAGGCAAGTCCACCATGTCTTCCAAGACCAAGGTCCTAGGTTTGATCTCAGGCAGCCTTATTTGCACATCAGCACATCACCTCATGCCCTCAAGATAGCTGCTCTCAAGCCTTCTTCCCAGGGAGGGGAAAGGACAGCCAACAGGTGCATTACCTCTCACTTCCTTATCATTTTTGTGGTGAGAACACAGCATCCACTCTCTTTGCACTTTTCAAGAACACAATATATCCCCATTAGCTATAGTCAGCTTGCTGTACAATAGATCTGTTGGCCCTCTTTTTCCTGTCTAACTGTATTGATATATCCTTTGACCAACATCTCCCCGATTCCCCCCTCCCCTAACCACGCAGCCTCCGGTAATCACCGTGCTACTCTCCACTTCTGCAAGATCAAGAGTCTCACACTCCGGTCACAAAATCCCTGCCAAATCTTGCCTTTCACAAGTGTCCTTTGCATTTTCACTGCCATCACCTTAACATATAGACTATTTACCTAATTTCTCTCCAGTTCTCCTTGCATTTCATCTCTGCCTCCATGTCACCATGCAAAACTTTGCTGATTAATTTATGAAGCAACGTTCTCTGTTAGCATGATACAGTGCTATCTCATTCTCTAGGCAAGCAAACTGAAGTACAGAGAAGTGAAGGACCTTGGCCAAGGTCACATGGCTTGTAAATTTCAGAGGTGCCATACAGAACTTGGTCTCTCTGGCTTCAAGGCCATACTCTTTTCATAGTATCATACTGTCTCTTAGGCAGCAGGAAAGTCTCCCCACGCTCCTGGAAGGTGAGTGGCTTCCTGCTTTTCTCCGCAGCCTGTGTCCCAGCTGCTTCCACATTGCTGACAACCAAGCACTTTACTGAGATCCCTGCTGTAAGCAGTAGTCAAGCCAACCATCAGGTCAGGATGCCATTGACTGGGCAGTGGAACCGGGAGGGACAAGCGCCAGTGCCTGTGACTTCTATGTTTTAATATTCACTTAACTTTGTAGAGAGTAATTATATTCCACTCATTCTACACCAGCTGGTATTTACTTCATCCTCCATCAGGCATCAACAGAGCATGGGACTGCAAGACAGCAATATTACTCTAGCGAGCATAAATATTTCATTTTTCACACCACAAATGTGTTGATGATTTATTAATTAGCCTAAAGGCTGCTGCCTCTGCAGTGCTGAAAACGAAGCCTTTCTACTCTAAGAATTAGGCCTGTCTGGGGCAGCTGCCCGTGGGTGATACTCAGGCTGGAGCACGGCCCAAGTTCGGAAAACAGCCTCTGGAATGCCAAGTACAAACTTTGCAAACCCAGGCTTGGCTTTTGACTGCCTGCAGAAGCCCTACAGAAAACTCCCCAAGACACAAAGGGTGTCTTGCCTCTGCCTTTCCAGAAAATGTAGCTGGGACCAGAGTCAACTGGTCTACCTGCCAACTGGCTGCTGAGATGGCGCTGCCAGTCTGCCAAAGGGTCAGTGCCTGCCTTTGACCCAGCAGCTGAGGCTACATGACTCATCCGAGAGTTGGATATTGAGGAGATACAATGGAGCTTCCCCTTAAACTTCAGTCATAAATATCCAGTCAGTGGCAGGACCCAGGGTCCTCTCTTTCATAACTGCCTAAACACTGCCTGGGAGAGGAATAATTATCCTGGGGACAAACACACATGTAACGGAGGTCCATTCCACCTGAGACCTACACAGCCACACCAACCAACCATTTGAGCTCTCCGAAGGGACCCTCAGCTGGGTTCTGAACAAGTTGTAAGTTGTTAAAAGGAAGACTAACAATGGTGGCCAAATATCAGCTGTGATTTGATGAAGCTAAATGAGAGGACATAATTTGTTGTCATGTCCAAGTGGGCTGCCAACTCCCCACTTCTGTCCAGTGCAGTGGTTCTCAAAGTGGGGGATGGGATGTGATTTTGCACCCAAGGGCCATTTTGGCAATGTCTGGGGACATTTGGGGTTATCACCACTGTGGGGTTGCTATGGGTATCCAGTGGTTAGAGGCCAGGGATGCTGCTACACATCTTAAAATGCACAGGAGCGCTGTTCTCACCCCAATAAAGAATTATCTGGCCGAAAATGTCAGTAGTGCCAAGGTTGAGAAACCCTTGTCTACACTCGCAGGCAGCACATCTGAAGTAAATGTAAGTCTATAAGTTAGACACAGATCACTACCTCCTACTAGTCCTGGCAGAGAAGGAAGGACAATGAGAACCAACTGAGAATGTCGGATAGATTAACACTAAATAATTGAGAAATAGGGCTCAACCTTTGTTGCCCTCTGTAAGGGAAAATTCATTTGTATAGGCAATAGGCTTCTTAGGCCAAACTAAGATAACTGCTGGGGTGTTTTCCCTGCCTGGCCTTCTGGCAAGCTGGCCTTTCAGTAAGGCATGAGTCAGCACACTAATGTAACCAAGGCGTCATCTCCTATGTGAGCACGCTTTCTCTTGGCATTTGCCAATATTGTTCTGAGCCGTATATAAGCGCTCGCAATGTTCTCGCTGGTGGCATCCCCGTGACAGGAGTGAGGCAAAGATCTTCCTTTCCAGCAGTGTCCACTCTAAGCCTCCAGCCAGCCATACAGATGGACCTCAAACAGCAATAAGTGATCAGTGTAACAATCAGGGCCACACCTTCCCCACCTTAGCTCCATCCCAATATGCTTCCCTTTTGCTGCCCAGCCTCAGACCCTGGGCTTCCTGACTCAGATCTCTGCCCTGGACTCCACTGACTTACCCTGAACTTTACCCTGGACCCCAGCTTGAGGATCCTACCCCGTTCTCACTCTGAGGCTATAATCACTTGTCTGACTCCTGCCTGCTCTGGTCCCTGGCTGGGGACCGCCTGATAAACAGGTGGGAAAACCACACATAGAAGGTCCCTGAGTTGTACCTTTCTGCATGTCCCAGGGGCTCTTTTCAAACATCTTTCTAAGTAGGAACTACCATGACTATTTTATGTAGGAGGAGGTTCAGAAAGAAGTAGCAATTCCTGGAACATGCCAGGAACGTCACAAATATTAAATGGATGTGGATAAATTATTAACTGGATGAGTCAGCTAATACACGGCAGAAGCAGAATGAAAAACAAGATCTTTCTTGTCCCAGGCTCTGGCTTCCCTATGCCATACAGTCTTTTGACTCCTCACTGCTTCTCTGTCTCTGTCCCAGGACTTGGGGCCCTTCCCCAGGAATGTTACTTTATGACTCACATCATTTTAGCTATGGTATGCCCAAGCGTGAGGTCTGCGTGCATGACTGGACCTTCATACTCAATGCAATAAATTTCAGAAATTTCAAAATACTGAAGATCTTTTGTGACAGGACATTCTTATGACTCCTCTCAAATATATATCTAGATCTATATAATTTATATAGAGGCCATTTACATATAATTTTAAAAAATTCATCCATCCAATGCATGCTAGGTAAAACATCACGGTGTATTTTGGGAGGGTTTAGAATAGTAGTTAAGAGTAGAAGCTCTGCAGATTGCTTGGAATCAAACCCCACTTCACACATATATTCATTCTATGAGTTGGAGAAATTTTATTAATCTTTCTCTAGACCTTAGCTCTTCATCTGTAAATGGAAGTAATAACAGCACCTACCTCACAATCTTGCTATAAAAATTAACTAGAAAAATTGTTATATTCTCTGCCACATTGGCACTATCCAGTCACATGCTGATAATTAATATTGTCCCACATAGAATGTGTGCTCAATTCATTCAACAACGTTATCGATATTAGCAAAAGATAGCACACATTGGGTGTTCACCCTACTTTAAGACTTTCCCAGCACTTTTATCTAATGGAATTAGCATGCCACCCTCTGAGTTGCATACCATTAGAATCCCTTTCATGCAGATGAGGAATGTGAGGCAGAAGCTGAGAATATATAATCTTTCCAAGACGGCATAGCTAGTAAGTAGTGCAATAAGGATGTGAATTCAGTGTCTTTGCTAATCACTACTGTACACCATGCCCCTCAGGGGATGGGCACAAAAAAGTGAAAGACAACTGCAGTGTGGGGGATGCACACACAGGTCACTAAACAGGGACACATGGTACATCGAAGGAGAGAGGCAGTTTCCTGAAAGATACAATGTCTCCTTGAGGCTTGATAAATGAGGGCTATAGGGGAGGCATTCTGGTCATGACCCTTTTCACAAAAGCACAAGAACATCAGAGGAACAGAAGTGGTTTGTTCTCACTGGCTGGTGTGTGGATTGTGAAGCCCACAGGAAAGAAGAGGGGCTGGTGCGTTATGCACTGGCCATATCACAGGAGACCAGATGCTGCGTAAGCATCTGACTGTTTGCAGAATTCAGTAGCAGAAGGCCATAGTACATTTGTGTCTTAGAGACGTTTATCCCAGTCCTAGGGTGGCAAACAAGTCGTGGCGTGAGATTGGAAAAGTAGAGCCCAACAAAAGAAGTTCCTGTGATAAAGCCTGAATCAAGACAGAAGCAATGGGAATGTACAACAGTGGACAGACAAGAGACACACTGGGGGGTGGAAGCCCCTTCAGGTTTGAGCAAGTTAATAAACAAAATCTCTGTATAGATAAAGGGGAAGTTTCCCAGCCAACCTAGGGCCCCATGATAGCAGAGGTTCAGGACAAGGGCCCAGCCACCAATGGGGCCTGGACAGCAGGGACAGGGCAAGGAGAGATGATCCCGCTGGTCAGCACTAGCCATTCAGCACACATCAGGAAGGCCCCACAGCCACCGACCCTGCCCACGCAGCTGTCAGGACAGAGCCGTGGCCTACCAGGATCATAACCCAGAGGCCTCACATCAGCCTAAGCAGCTGGCAAAACACACTGAATTGAACTAAACGAGCAATTCCTAATGCTTATTTTAGTGAGTACAGAAAATGGTGTATCAGCTTAGGCATCCTTCAAAATAATTAATGCCAGCAACTTCCCATGAAGTAATTTAACCCATTTGATTTAGAGGATCAGGAAAACTTCCATAAAACCACTATCAACATATGGCCGTTTTTCATTACCATTGATAAGAATCTGTTAGCCAAGTAGCGTTCAAAATTGCCTTGTGCTTCAAATACTGAAATAGACGGTATTCTCAGAGGTGCCAGCTAGAGCCACTGTCTGTGAAGGCTAAGTCAAGGTCACAGTAAGGATTCAGGGCTGTGAGAGGACAGCCTCCCTGTTACTACAGAAGACAAAGTCTTTGCAAGTCACAGGAACGTTTATAGGGAATCTGCAGAGATCAGATTTAACCAAACTATTGTCTGAGGGGAAAGTCATAGCATTTTTGTAGACCATGGGAGTAGCTGAGACTTCAGGCTCCTGATCAGTTTGCCTACACCAAATCTACTAAATTTGAATAATAATTTGTAATCTGTGACAGGGCCCAGAGCATACTACTCCAAAATATGGCACCTTGGCATATTGAGTGTTCTAAGCTGAAAGAAATGGAAAAAAGCACAGAGGCAGGAAAATCTCTCTGACCTCCCTCCACCCTTTCTCCCCTGAAGCAGGCCATGAAATAACTATTTGATTTTCCCCTGAGAATAGGCTATGAGACCCCCACTCCAGGGTGGTCCTTCCTATACCTGATGGAAAAGAGTGTCCTCATCCGCAAAGACACAGCCACGTCAAGAAGAATCTGGATAAACAGGCCTTGCTAACCTCCCCCCTCCCCGGTTTATTGCCCTTTTTGTCCTCCAATCACACTCCTGCACGACCGTCCACTAAAACCTAACCATGGAATGCACATCTTTCCCTGTTTCTCTGAGTCTTCATTTCCAAAGTCCCCCATGTCGTGTAAAACTTATATTAAACAAATTTGTATGCTTTTCTCTTGTTAATCTGTTTTTTGATAGAGGGGTCTCAGCCATGGACCTAGCAATGGTTATTACTTTTTTCCTCTGCAAAGGAGACATTCCTTTGAGACGCCGTGTATCAAACTTACAAAATTTTTTATATGATAGTTTGATTTTTAATAGCTATTGAGAATTTCTTTTTAAAATTTTTCCTTTAGGTCAATTTTTTCTATATAGCCTATTTTTAAGCATTTCAAACAAAAAGCAAGTTTCAGTGCAATAATCAAAAAAGTGTATATATTCAGAGGAAGTAAAGTAAATGTATAAGAAGTAGTAATGTCTTCCTTGCAATGAGTAGAACAACAATCATCTCAGAGCACATCTTTGCCTTGCCTTGTGTTCACTCTCACTTAGGAGAGTGAACAAGCAGGAGGCAGAGGGGAGAGAAGTGGGCTGCATCACTGAGGCTCCTTCCTTGGGGAGGCTGTCAACCAGCATGTGCTCAGGGCATTATATAACACAAAAAGATGAATTCCTGAAGGCCTTCACAGTTGAATATTTAAAAAAGATAAAGCAATAGCTTTCTAAAATAAATAGAACTTCATATTTATCCAACTTCCACAAGGAGGATCTTTGAAGCTAAAATTCAATAGAAGATATCACAAAGGAAAACAAAGAGAAAAAATTTAACTATCTAGAAATAAATATTACATCTAAAATAAAAACTTAAATTATTTCTCTCTTGAGCCATTGTGGTATCTGACCTTTGACCTTTAGCTTTTAGATGATTTTACATTGGTGTTTATTGTACTGATCCATGTGTAACACTGTTGTAAGTACTTCCTGAAGGGCAGGTCTTATCTTGATGAATTCCCTCAGTCTTTGCTTGTCTGAGAAGGTCTTTATTTCTCCTTTGTATAAGAAACTTAGTTTTTCAGGATACAAGCTTCTAGGCTGGGCACTATTCTGTTTGAGAAGAGTGGGAATGGGGCCCCAGTCTCTTCTTGTAAGATCTCAGCTGAGAAGTCTGTAGTCAGTCTGATGGGTTTTCCTTTGTAGGTTACCTACTTCTTTCACCTTACAGCTCATAGGAGGGCCTCTTTCATGTTTATTTTGGCCAGTCTGATGACTATGTGTCGTGGTATCTTCCTGTTTGCAATGACACAATTCCCAATTGCAAAGATGTGGAAGAAACCCAGGAGTCCATCCATATAATGGTGGATTAATAAAATATGGTATATGTATACCATAGAGTTCTACTCAGCCACAAATATCAACGATGATCTAACACCTCTTGTATTATCCTGGATAGAGCTGGAGCCCATTCTACTAAGTATCACGAGAATGGAAAAACAAACACCACATGTACTCACCAGCAAATTGGTATTAACTGATCAACACTTATGTGCACATATAGTAGTAACATTCATCAGGTGTTGGGCAGGTGGAAGTGGGGAGGAGAGGATGGGTATTTTTATACCTAATGGGTGCGGTGTGCACCATCTGGGGTATGGACATGCTTGAAGCTTTGACTCGGGTGGGGCAAAGGCAATATATGTAACCTAAACATTTGTACCCCCGTAATATGCTGAAATAAAAAATAAATAATAAAATAAAAAAATGAAAAAACTTAGAAAGTTAACAATAATTTGGAAAATATTAGTTTATTAATGTCTCTGTCACATACAAATTTCAAAGTTGATGTTTACAGGGCATCTGGTAACATCAGTGCTGAGCATAACATCAAGTGAAGACAGAAACTTAAATAAACTCACTAAGGTATTAGCTACATAATTGCATTCTTGGCACATGAGTCAGTAGGCAAATTGCTACAAATAAACAAAAACCTAAATACTTACATTTTTCACAGTCTAGGGAACTAGATAACTTAATGAACATAATTGTTGAAAATTATTAAAAGTTCTTAGTTGAATATAGCAAAAATTATTTTTAAATTGATCAATGATAGAGATTAAAAAACAAAAAAAGACAAAAAAAACCCTCAGGATTGACAGAAAAAGTGGTAAATCTTCTCCAGAGCCAAAAAAAAAAAAAAAAAAAAAAACCAAAACCATTCAAAACAGATGTCAAAGAATTTCAATAGATAAAGTTGTAACCAATGAGATCTCTTGGTTAAAAATTAAAATAGAAGATGTATGGTGACAAAGAGGTACCATAAATGAAGGGCAGAAGAAACAATGAAGCCAAATCAGCTCTACAAAAATATCCAATATTGGAATTATCATTTAAGAATGTAAGCTTGAAGAAAAAAATGAAACTATGTTTAAAGAACAAGAAAATATAGAAAATAACCAACTACACTTTTCAAATTATCAAACTGAAGTTCTAGAAATGGTATACAGTGAATAATTAAAAATATAAAATGCAATATCTGAATTTAACAGCTAGTTTACCAAAGTTGAAGAAAAAGTTAAATAATTAATGGGTAGGATCAAATGAAATTATAAAGAATAAAGAACAGTAACAAAGACATAGAAAACTGGAGATAAATTTTAATGAACACACAAAATAAAAAGATCTAACGTGAGATCCATTGGTGTTTCAGAGGAAATGAGAGATATCCGACTGACCATACCAAGAGTTGACAAGGCTGTGGAGCAACTGGAATGCCTATGCACAGCCAATGAGAACGTAGAATGGCACAAACACTTTAAAAATATTTTTGCAGTTTCCTAAAAAGTTAACATATGCCAATTTATAATTCAGTCATTCTATCCTTAGGTATTTACCCAAGAAAAATGACAGCATATAAACATACGAGAACTTGTCTGAATGCTCATACAATTTTATTTGAAATAGCCAAAAACTGGAAACAATCTCAATGTACATCAACTGATCAATTAATAAACTGTTATATATCCACACAGTGGCATACTACTCAGCAATAAAAGGGAATGAACTACTTATATATGTATGTGTATATATATCACATATTTTATTAAAGTTTGTATCAACACAATATTAATAAATAAAACCTACACATAAAATAAAGATAATTTTAAATAACATAATAAATATTAAATAAAAATTACAATAATCACGAAAGACTGAAAATAATATATCTTAATATTATGGATTTTTTAACAAAACAGAAATTTTTACTTTTCTTACTCCT